>VZTI01003754.1:2128373-2149220 GCA_013397865.1 Struthidea cinerea | reverse complement strand
TCTCTCTCTCTCTCTCTCTCATATTTACCATCAAATAAAACCCTTAATATTGTCACTGGCATATGGTCTTGTTTGCCCCTTAATTCGGGCAGAGGAATTTCTAAAGAACCTTATTAACAATTGGATCTTAACACAGACCAAGGGAGGTGATCCTGCACATCTACTCACCTCTGATGAGGACACATCTGGAGTGTTGTGTCCAGTTCTGGGTTCCTCAGTACAAGAGAGACATGGAATTCCTTGAGTGGGTCCAGTGGAGGGCAATGAAGATGATTAAGGGACAGGAGCATCTCTCTCACAAGGAAAGGCTGAGAGTTGAGGCTGTTTAGCCTTGAGAAGGGACAACTGAGAGGGGACCTCATCAATGTCTGTCAGTATCCAAAGGGAGGGTGCCAAGAGGATGGATCCAGGCTCTGCTCGGTGGTGCTGAGCAATAGGACAAGAGGCAATGGGCAGGAACTGATGCATGGGAAGTTCCACCTGAACATGACGAAGAACTTCTTTAATGCATAAGGGATAGAGCACTGGAATAGATTGTCCTGAGAGGCTGTGGAGTCTCCCTCACTGGAGACATTCCAGAACCACCTGGACACAAGCCTATGCAATGTGCTCTAGGATGTCCCTGCTTGAGCAGGAAGGTTGGACCAGATGACCCAATGTAGTCCCTTCCAGCCTTACCCTGTCTGTGACTCTGTGACTCTGATTCTGCGGTGTTTGTGGATTACTTTTATAAAAACACAATCTTTGAGTACAGAGAGCTGAAATGAGCAGTTCTGCCAAGACTTAATTCCATTTTATGATGAAGCATGTGGCACAATCTGCCAAATGATATTAGTGAGGGCAGAGTGCTGCTGTCTTCATGGATTTTTGAAGAATCTGGACCATCCTCTACTGAGAGCAAACCTTAGGCTAATGTTGACAAGAGAAAAAATATCTATGGAAGAGAGAGATTTCAAGGATTTCAATGTATCTGATGCCATGATAATTAAATTCAGTTAGTTCCTTCTGTATCCACAGTTTGCTACTGTTAGTGCTTAATGAGGGTGTAAAATTTGCTAGTAAAGGTTTGCAAGAGAAAGTAGGGAAGCATCATGCAGAAAATCCATACCTTGCTCTGAGCCTTTCTAATGCACTGAAATTCATGCACACATCCTGAGAGGATTGTATGCAAACTTTGTACCCAAACTCAAGCGTGCATGTCTGAATTCTAAAGTTACAGCAGTATTCAAGCACTTCTAACCCCAAATAATAGAAAAGAATACCAGATGCATTTGGTGTGAAATGAATAAAATGCAAAACAGCTTTGAAAGGTCCTTGCCTGAAGACAGAAATCTAAGAAAAAGTATTTATTTGCTATGGGGATACATATGAGTTGAAGCTCTCTAAATACCAGATATTTTCAGGGTCATTAAAACAATGTTATCTTTTTTTTGTTAATATTACCAGTAGTATAAGACTGACAAAAAGACAGACGAGGTTTTGAGGACTATAGTGCCACTTTACTTAGTGTTTTAGATGCATTATTTTATAAGCCTTAATTTATAAATATATAGTTAATATAGTTCTGTCATCGTATCTTTTTCACCATGATTATCTTGTCTGTCCTGTTGGTATAGAAACTTTGTGTTCATAATTTTTTTTGATAATTATTGAAAATTTGGCATCAAGAAGACTCAGTTGAATGTACCAATTTTCATTTTGCTAATTTTTAAACAATTTTGATTCCCATATGGTGTTAGGCATACAGTAGAAGTAAAAATTACTTCATGGGTTACAGGTTATAATTTAGTCCAATGGTGAATGTTTTAAAATTATGACCATGCCCTCTATGAAAATGCTGTCTACTAAAGTTAGAGAACCATGTTTTAGAGTGTGCTCATTTAATTGCACAAAAGTTGCATTGCTCATTAGCCTATATTAATATCATAGTCTATATAAATACTAAAACATTATAGTATTGTTATGTGCCAAGAGATTATTAAAGGATATTAAATAATTCCATTAAGAAAAAAAAACCAAAACTGATTATCTGCTCAATGGCTAAAACAGTGGGAGAATTACTTTGCTTCCATTTGTAGCGAGGTCAATAAAAATTTTTCTTTGCTATTTTGACCTTTGCCCATTACAGAAAATGGAGTAGATTAAATGGAAATAGAAAATGAATTTCAAATGACAAAATAACACCATGGTGAATTCTGGAGTCATAAGTGCTATGGAACAAAAAGTAAATATTAGCCTTAAGATATATTAGCTAAAATTATTTTAGATAAAAAATACATTCAACTGTTTATTTAATAGTGAGGCCCAAGATGCTGAGAGAAAATCACTGAGAAGTCTTTGTTTCTTTCATCTCCTTGTTTTTGTAAATGACCTCTGGTGCCAAAAAAATTCTAGCTATATTTCTTTGTCATACATTATGACATTATTGGTTTATATATATATATAAAAACCAATAATTTATAAAGTGTATATATATATATATATGCACTTTATAAAATTAAAAATCTTTCACAATCAGATCTCTTCAAGTGGTTTTAAGGACATGATTTTATTTTTTTTCAAAATCACTGCATCACAGAATAAACTGAGTTGGAAGGGACACACAAGGATCGTGTAGTCCAACACCTGACCCTGCACAACAAGAGTCACACTGTGTGCCTCAGAGCATTCTCCAAAAGCTCACTGAGCTCTGTCAGGCTTGGTGTTGTGACCACTTCCCTGGGGAGCCTGTTCCAGTGCCAACCCCTGGGTGAAGAACCTTTTTCTAATATCCAACCTAAACCTCCCCTGACACAGTTTCAGGCCATTCCCTTGGGTCCTGTCACTGGTCACCACAGAGGAGAGATCACTGCCTGCCCCTCCTCTTCCTCTCATGAGGAAGTTGTAGACTGCAATGAGGTCTCCCTTCTGTCTCCTCTTCTCCACCCTGAACAGACCAATAAAACACTACATAAGAATTGCACTATATACTGTTTGAATTGTTTTGAATCTTCTAGATATATTGAAGGTTTTCAGACTAAATTTTTTCCAGCAAAATACTTTGCTCCTAAGAGGCAGAAAATACATATATTTACAGTGGTCACTAAGGCTATGCCCTGTCTGGGCACTATCTATGTTATCTCTGTTCTTGTACCTGTTTGATTTTAAGAAACACACCATAGTGTTCTTGTTGATTTCTTGCTTATCATTATTTACTAAGCTACAATACACAAAAAGTTACAACTGAAAGGCAGATTAATAATTCATACCTCTATTATAAAAATCTGTAAATTGTATTCCAAGCAATGAGCTGCATCTGTTACCTAAAAATAAGAAGACAGGCACAGCATGGTAACAATTTAGAATATGGAGCATTGCACGGCAGGAAAGTTCCCATTGAGATGACTTTGTCTTAGATGAAAGTCCTAGCTGTCTACCTTCTTTGATTGAGCAGTCTCATTTTTTAAAGTAAACACTACTGTACATTCTGTGAATATTGCCTGTCTCCAAGAATGTCAATAATTCTTTCTGACAAAGCCAAACTGAAAAGAAGAGGTTAGGCTGAGGGTACAGCACATATTGTCTTACAAAAATTAAGGGAAATTTCTTCAGGAAACTGTCTGTTTTGGATATATAAGAAATATTTGCCTAGAGACTAGAGTTTTTTGTAATGTATTCTGTGCTGGAAAAAATAATAATTTGTATCAACTTCAGTTAAAAAAATGTATTAGTTGACTTTTACATTCAAGCTTACATTAAAGATTGAAGCTATTAAAAAACAATCTTAGGTCTGTCTGCAGTGTGGATGAAGAGGGACTGTATATCACATTAATAACTGATGAAATCTAGAGGACTTTTTGAAAATTTCAGTTAGATCTTTGTCACAGGACAATAATGGCAATTTCACAGCCAGTCTGCCCTGCTCCTAAAAAAGTCTGCATCTCAAGGCATTTTGTACACAGACCTATAGATGTCTTCCTAGGAAAAAATCAATGACATTTTGTCTTTGTTGATACTGAGGGCAAAGGTCTCAATAATTTTACTGGGAAGTCACATGCAACATGCTTTGATTTTTTTCCTCAAACTGGATTCTCAAAAACTAAGTTTAAACTTTAACTGAGTGCATGGTCCTTCTTACGTGAGTACAATGACTAGATAATAATCTATTTTTTCTCATCATTTCTGTTCTCCATTACTGAAGTGCCAACCAAAACACTTAGACACAGGAGTCCTTAACCGTCCTGAAGAATCTGGCTGCTTACATTATAAACCAAGTACCCAAATTAGTGAAACGACATTTCAGTTGTTTGGAATGGCTTGTTGGTTTTTGTTTTGTTTTTAAATTAGCCTCACTCTATGCTGAAGTTTTTTTAAGAAATAAAACAATTAATACATACTACATACTGTGATGATGTTACATATCATAGTATTTGATGACTTTGTAAAATAATGGCAGAAAGCTCCCCAAGGGCAGGTAACAGAAAACAGATCATTCAGTTAAAAGCTGTGGTCCTTTGCCTGTAACCCAAAATGTCTCTTCTGCACAGTGGACCTATGTTCACAAGAAACACTGAGAAAATAATGTTCCAATTTTCCATTTTCCTTCTACCCTGAGGTGCAAAGAGACAAGTATTCTGGGGAAATCTAAAATGCAGAAGATTTATTTTGAACTCTGCCTGGCTAAAGACAGATAAATTAGAAACCGAATGTTCTTCTGTTCAGGCATCTTGTTCATTAAATAAGCAGAAATATATAATAGAAAGCTGCTTCTCCTTTCTTTCTGAGATGAAATAAATAAATAAATAAATCTGGTGCAAGACTCTTGGCTTGAATTCCTAAAACTGCTACAGTTTTAATGCAGACATGAACTGCAAAATTTTCATTCAACCACTGGGAAAAAAATTCCTGATTTCTGCTAAAGCAAACCTTAAGGCTTTAGACTTCTATTTTCTGGAGGAAAAATTATGTTTCTTAGAAGCTTTTACTGAAGCAAAGATATTAAATGGAAATCAGTCACTGACGAACTCTCCTGATCAGTCATTGACAGTTCTAATAAACACGTATCAATTTCAATAGTACAATTCTTTTGTGTTAGATTGTTCCTAGTCTTTTTGAAGATTTCCTTGCAAAGCCATTTACTGATTTACTGTCCAGTGAGCCAAGACAAGTCCAAGTGGCCAGGACGGGTAACAGTGATGCACTTGTGTCAGCATCACACGGAATGTCTCAGTTACAAGAAAGAGTACATCTTAGAACTGAAACATTTCTCAGGTTATTTGTTCAGCAAGGCAAGCTGGCCAAGCCAATTGTATTGATAAGCTCAAGGTGATAATGGGAGGTCAAGTAGCTCTTTCTGCTTTGGTTACAATGAACATATTGTGTAATTCTGTGAGCTTCTTTAAAACACCTTTTTCATACATGTAATATTTAGGTCATGGAGGTATTGCATGATGCTGATACTGCATGATTGCAGTAATTTTTTGGGGGTTTATGTAAATGCATGAAATTTTACTCCTCAGAGTTTTGCTGAAGGCTATACACTAATTAAAATAATAGGTATGCCAAAGTGTTTTCTTCTTCTGGGAATAAAAATGGTGGTGGAGTTGCAGCACGCACTTTTAGTATTAGGAGGGCATAGACTATAAGGGAAAGAGAAAGGGCAAAGGTTGCTTTGTTTGTAGAGTGCAAGTCCTGCCCATATCTTCCGCCTGCGATATGCTGAAATCTGTCATGGTGAGGTCATTGGAAAGCCATTCCTACAGGCTGCATCTCCTTCTATTCAGTGGGTTTCCCTGCCTCCATAGTCCAGAGATGTAGATGGGGAAGAAAAAAAGTGATCAAAGCTAAGATGCCCTCAGCTTCATTTTCGCATTCCCTTGAAGAGCAGGATCCACAGAACAATAATAGCACTATTAGCAGGCAAAACCCAAATAGTCCCTCTGGAACCCTTAGAGTGGTCTCTCCTACAATTAACTCATAAAGCCAGTTCTGAATGGCTTCAGTCAACTTCTTTTCTAATATGTTCTCTTCAAAAGAGATTAGGAAATTATTCCTTGCTCTGTATAAATCATGTGTGATAAAATTAAATTAAAAATTAATCTTTGAAGGAAAATAATAGCAGAAGGTTTTGAGCCTAGATAGCGAAATCACCATTTGTTCTGTTTCACCATAAAATCCCCCAAACGTGTAAATGTCTCCTTAAAAGATATAAATCTTTTGTTCTGTATTTCGACTTAAAAAAACCCCATTTTTAAATGGTTATCAGCATTCTGAAAACCTGTTCTTTTCCCTAATGAGAATATTTTTGCAATACACCAAACTCTATGTTTCTATCAAAGACACGAAAGTTCTGCCCTACAGCTTATCGCTCATATGAGCACTACGTGTTTAAACAGACCTTACTCAGCTTACTTGCCAAAGAATGTGTTATATATGTCCACTTCAGGACTGCAACAAGGGTGAAATAGCTAATATTGTTTGTTCCCAAAATGAATTTTTCTGCTTTATAGCCGACTAAATTTTCAGACATTTAAAAAATAAAACCCACCAAACCCATGAATGATAACTTCACTACCTTTAGCTCTTTTTGTGCATTATTTATGATGCTAATACTAAAAGATGTTTTTCTTGGCTTCCTAATATATCCCGATGCTCTTGTTGAAAACAAATGCTTTTAGGCACCATTCCAAAGAAGTTTTAGCCTTAAAGTGGTAAGTTTGAATAAAAAAAAAAATTGAATTAGGAGCAACAGTAGTAGAGTTTGCACTATGAAAAATGTCAGTTCACTCAAAATTTTGTCCTCTGCATGTGGAAAACAGTAAGTAATGTATATTTTTACTCATAAGTACTTTATTCAGAAGCATGTTGCCTTCTGGTCATCTACACAAAAGGTTGTTTCATACGTTTGTCTTTCAACAGACATCTGTGTTTTATTCAAATTCTTTCTAACCAGATTCATAGTCTGTGCTCTCAAAATCATTTAATTCCAACAGTAAATAAACAGATCGAGAAGAATTCTGTAACCTTGTGTGTAGGATTGGATAGTTTCTCTGCAGCCATCTTATGCTCTTGGATGAGAGAATCTGCAAAAAGAATGTAGAGAATTTCCAGAAAATTCTGCAGCACAGAAGAGACAAAGCCAGACTACATTAAATTCTGATGCATTCACATCTATCTGGGTGGGAAAAGAGGCAGCATTCTTTCTTGAAAATGAGATATATGTGATTTTACAATCTTTTGGAAAAATGTTATAAATTCAATCATAGAATGTGTGAATTAGACATGGCTCTTTCTTGCTAATATCTTTAGTTTCTTTCTGTGTTTGTCAGTTTTCAGTGTTAGCAGGCATGTGGATTTGACAGAATGCAAGGGTCTCTTAATTCTCTATGGTTTTTAAATTGAGGAATACAAAAAAAATATTCTGTTAACATATCTGTTCAGATATAATCTTGAGTGAAATTGTAAAATTATTCTATATGTAGTAGACTATGATCAATATTTAGATGGTATTGGAATGTAAAATTACTTCTACTATCACTGTTCTTTTTTCTTCAGTCTTCCCTCTTTCCTCTTCCCCATTCCTTCTTCCCTTCCCTTTCTTTCCCTTCTCTTCCTTTTCCAAAATTTCAAAATATGTTTAATAATATATACTGGTTTAAAATGTTCTTCCCTTCCTTAAAATTAGCACTAGCAAAAGAAAATAGTTTATGTAGATCCAACAAAATAGTACATCCAGGTAGAGCACAAACGCATTGTCACAAACCAGGAGGCAGGCGAGAGTGTTTAAAAAGTAGCTGAGGTTCTTAATGACTGGAAATTGGATTTTTTTCTTCCTTATATATTCCCCAGCACCTTAATTTTGACATCATTCAGTTTCCTGTAGATTAATACAGCGTAATTCGATACTGTGGTTTTACAATTTCTTTAAATATTAAGACTGTTCACTGCAATTGGATGGAATATTGCTTTTCATTTGCCTTGAAACATATTTATATTTAAAGACATCCAACGAACTAAGCCAGACTTTGCTGCATGAGTAATAAAAACATTGTACAAGCCAGTTTTTAATTAAACTGAACCAATATTTCAATAGCCATCACTGCAAAAGGACATAAAAATAAAAAAATTTGGAACTATTTCTTCATTGAAAAGACTGGAAAATATTAGAGTTTTATAGTACAGAAGGAAACTCCAATGAATTATTTGCAGCAAACAATTTATTAGTGGAATCCAAGGCAATTCTATTTTATTGTACACAAACTGAACATAATCTTCATTCATTCGTCCATTTAACAAAAATGACATGCTGATATTTCAACATACGGATTATTTGTTAAAAGGCCAACTGTCTGTGTTTCCATGGAAATTTTTATGCAGCTTATCACAGCGCATTCTCAAAATCTGAGCTGGGTTATTTGTCATTTTCTTATATATGACTTATAGCTGACAATACATTGGTTTTAGATTTAATTTCAACATTGTTTTGCTGAGCCCACTGTACCAACAATGAGTATTAGACATTAAACATTACAAATTTTAACCATTTTTGTAAACAGGAATTAAAATGGCAAACAGAGAGTACACTGGGGATAAACTATTTCTGCTACTGTTATCTGCTGTTCTGCATTTTTCCTTGCATTCTACATCGTAACAGAAAACTACCCTATACATTCTTATTGTCCTGGTCCTCTGCCCACAATGTACACTTCAATAGGAGGTGCAGGTGTCCAGTGACACTGAAAATCGGGCAATTAGTGCCTCGGTTTTGGTACTGAGGCCTGATTAGCCTCTGCCTTGTGAATAACCCCTTTGACTTGTGAGAATTATTTTCATGCAGTTTATTGCTGTAGTTAAACTCCTAGTTTCAGCTGGGGAACAGTTTGAAGCTGCTGTTTTCTTTTTCCAGTAGATGAGTTGATATTTTAAATAAGCCCTCCATGTATTATTAATAGCAGATCATATTATAAAGGTAACACAGACCCTGAGAAATACATAGGGTTTTTTCTGCTCTCTGGTAAGTAAAAGGTGACTCTTAAAGTCAAGTGAGAAAGGAACAGTAGCTGCCAACAGAAGGTGGGCTTGCCTCAAGAAGAAGGAAGGGAAAAGGAAGGAGGGGAAAAAGAGGAAGCAGCAGCACTAATTTCTTTAGGAAAAAGGTTAAGGAGTGCAACTGACTGCAGTGAGCATGGACCACAGACTGACTTCTCCAACAGCTCCTTGTCCAGGCAGTTCTTACAGATGAGTATGGTTCTTTTGTGTTTAGTACTTAGTTTTTTGTTTAGTACTGAGTGGCTCCACAGATTTCTAGAAGAGCCAGATGAAAGGATAAGAGCTCTTGGTGTAGACTTACTAAATTATTTTCTGTTTTTCATAGGGTACAGAACAGCAAATAGACCTTTTATGCTAAAGCAGTGCATCTCTTGTAAGTCTGTATTTCTATACAACCATATCTCAGTGTTAATTGTGGAATGCTGGTACAGATTTTGATGCCTACATGCAGTTTTGCTTGCTCTCTTCTTTTCTGACAATCCTTACAACCACACTGGCAGCAGTAACAGTGCTTGTTTTTGCTGGTATTCTAATTTTTACTTACAGCTACAAGAGAAAAAAATGACATCACTGTTCTACGACACAGAGCAGCTGTCAGGTGAGTAAAAAACTTGTTCTGTGTTCATGGCTTTCATGCAGAGAGGATTCAGCCCTGCTTATATCACCACCTTGACTTCACCTGTGCTAAATCACCCACTGAGAGCATTATTTTTATAAGCCCTAAGCACAAGCCTAATTTGTACAGTAATTCTGCAGAACGGATTTTCTTTGTCATATCACTGTGTCTCATCTGTTAAGAAGGATAGCACCTTAGTTACTGCTGTAGTCCTCTTCTTTGTCTTAGTGTGCTTCTGCTGAAGTCTGCAGAAACACTCCTATTTCCTTTAGTGGGAGGAGAGTTTTGTCAGCACTTTGTGAAAACCATATGCTGAGTGCACAACTAGCCATTAGCTTTAATCTGAAAGTATAAATTTTGTTTAAAAAAAAATTCTAGCACTGTAGCAACATCCATTAAAATACTGCATTTAGTGCACACAGTCACCATAAGCAGCACATAACTTTTTTTTCCTGGAAGTACATTAAAAGGAAAAATGGGTGACACTCCAGGAAGCAATCTAAACCTTAGTTATAAAATAGATATGACTTATTGCAATTCACATGCAGTTTCTGAATGCAAGTAAGAAAACTAAAATTCCAGAGATATGACATTATATGACAGAAGTCAAGAAAACTCATGCTATCATGGTCTTAAACGCCAAAGACAAAAACTGTTGTCTTTGGATCACCACATCTCAGATAGCAAAGTTCTCTTTTCATGAAATTTCTGATGCTTTTAACATCAAATAAAGAATCTCTCTTAAATTTTGAGTTATTTTTTTCTGTTAGTGTTCACTGTCACAATCTAATACCAGTCTTTACAGCAACTATACCTTAAAGCAAATTAGAGGTACAGTAGATTGTGTGTTTTTGCAGCATAAGTGTCTCCTCTTAAATTCAAGACTACAAGGACCTTGTTGTAATGATGCACTGAAACCTACATGGAAAATCATTTAATCAACTACGACCTATAATTTCCCAGTTCCATTATTGTTGAGCTCATCAGCAGAAAAAAATCTTGTTGAGGAACAGCAAACATCTTGAAAAAGCTGTAGTATGAAAATCCATGATCCTACATACACACATTCCAAAATACAATCTATCATATCCAGTTAATTAAAAGCTTTTCTAGAAACGAAATGGATGAACTCTATCAAACACAATGTACCACAATAAAACCACATAATCAATAGACAATAGAGACACCCAGTCACAGCTGGGAGAACGTCTTTCACAAGAAATTGTTTTTACTTGACCTCTCAGTCCAGGATGTCGAAAGGAATATCTAGAGAATAAATTCAAAAGACAAGCCTGGGAACTAAATTTCATCACTCGCTGGACATTAAAAACCATAGACTTCCATGGAAATACATGTTATAATTTTTTCCCAGTGGAGTGAAAATCTCTCTGGATTGCACAAGATCTAACCATTTTATTGCTTATTTCTACTAGTCTATTAGTGCTTTATTTTCCCATTAGTTCTGATTAGCAAGTTCACATTTAGTTCAGAACTTTTGTTCTTGAAGTCTATTTATAAGATTTTCTTCTATGGAGAAGTTTGATATTTCTGTTCCAAATCTGAACCACTATCATGCAATGGAATGTTCCAGTTTTTCATCAAGTGTATCAGTTCTGGAACAAAATATATTCCCTTTTTCTACAAGTTTTGCTATGAAGTGCAGCAGGCTCACCAATTTCAGATTCAAGCTGAGCAACACCAACCACTGATAACATATTTGGCTGATCTCCAGTTTGGATAATAAGAGGGCACAGCGTCTCTTTTAGGACTTCTAGAAACAAACAGCAAGTATCTGATTCCTCCTAACAGGCCTAAATAATGTTCCATTCAAAAAGGTTGGATTTTTTTATTATTATATTTTTTACTTAAAATCTTTCTGTTGTAATTTTTGTCCTCCTCCTTCGTGGGGTGGGGAAGACAAAAAAGACATTCCTCAAACTGCTTGACTAAATTTTTAGAGCTGGTGTCTCCAGAAAGATTGAATGATATTTTTACTCAACAGAAAATACAGAAGAGAGGAATTTTTCCATGTTTATTTTTGCACTAAGTTCTCCATTCTGTTTCTATGAGTTTGACACAAAGACTGGTCAGTTGGCTTCATCTGAGTCATAAGGATACTCCATGGCTTTGAGTCCTGCTTTCAACACTGTGATCAGCGGGTTTTGGAAGTCATTTTCTTCTTGTCTTCAACATGTTTCGTAGACATAGGGCTCTCTGTCTGTTACTTCTTCACTGGAGATGTAACCCTAGCAGCCAGAATTAATGATGCATGCTTACTGATCTTGGGACACATTTTGACAGATTTCCAGACCCTGGTCTAAAACTAGGTTTTAAGCGGTATCTGAAAGGAACACTGTAAAATATAAGCAGGAACATAAACAGCAAAAATTAAATCTTCATTCTTTACTTTCTAGTATAAGAAATTTTGTAACTGCAACACCATCTTGTCACACCTTTCTCTCAATTCTTGCTCCAGGGACAGGTCCTCAGTTATTTTCAGTTATGCAAGAATCTTATCCTGCATTTTCTATTGTACATATTCTGAATAACTCTTGACTTCCTTTTCTTGGTCTTGGGAAGTTCTCATCTCCATCACTGGGAAAGCCTTTCTGTATTTTTTTTGTTTTCTTCCCAAACCATCCTCTATGTCTTTTCATCCCCTCTTTAATGCCCTTTTTCTAATAATTACTTAAGTAATTTTAAATTATTCTAACCTCCTTTACAGCAGGCATAGAGAAAACCTCAGCCTTCAGCTACTATGTTCTCCTATTATATTCTCTCAACTGCAGAAAAAGAAATTTCTCATCATTCTATAACACATGAGAAATTTTTATTAGATAGACATTAACATGAAAAAAAAGGGTTAATAAAATAACTCCATAACATGAAACTGAATTCTCTGAGCATCCTACAACAGATACCACAAACATTGTCAGCATCTTGAAACACAGACAAGACAAGAACTTAGCAGGGCAAGATAGGAAAAGGAGGGAAGAAACACCAGCTATAATGATGTCCCCTTTAACTTCTTTGCTGCTCATTGAGTACATCCATACATAATATGGTTTTGAAATAGTAATGCAAGGGCCCAGTACTCATCAAGCAAGGGCAAAGCCACCCCTTTGTATGACTTTATCCTCTTTAAGTTAATAATAAGCAGATCTTATGGTTTTCTTGTGGTTATAACACAAATAACAATGGGATCAGGTAATAAATAAACATCTCCCGCATATCAATATCATTGAGATATAATTTTGTGCTTCAACACTTGTGACTGCCAGTGCTCTTGGCAATTACAGTCCCAGTATTTACCTTCTGAAGCAGGCATGGGAGAAATAATTCAATCAAATATCAACTACCCTTTCCTCTACTCTTCTAAAAAGTCCCACATATCCCAAACATCATATTGTGCCTGGTTTCACCAAGGGTGCCTGAGTAAGAAGAAGATATGAAGATTTATGATCTGCATTTTTTTACAGATAACATCTCACTCCTGCTACTTTCAATATCTAGAAATAGATACCCTGCTTTATTTAGTGCCATTCAAAACTTAACCCAAGAATTAGGTGTGGTATATGACAGATGGACGGACAAAAGATACTCAACACATAATTGCTCTCTGCAATATTTTGTCTCTTTTTATTGATAATGCAAATAATTGAGTCAACTAAAGCAAACTAAGGCAGATAATGTCGAGATATCCGAGTCCACTCTACATGGTTGGCACTTTGTGGCATTTTGTATGTACAACTTAAGAAATGAACATGTTTTTTCTGAAGAACGAATCAAGCTGTCAAGCACCAATTTTTCAAAAGTAAAGGTCTAACTAAGGAAAGAATTTTGTCCTGTGTGTTTGAGAGAGATTATGCTTAGGAGGGTAAGGTGGAACTGCAAATATTCAGATGATTTATTATCATTTCCCTGAAATAAGGAAACAAATGGAATATGAGGAATGTTATCTGCATCTCATGCGCTAAGGAGCAGGCCCATACAATGATACACAGAAGCTTTATTAAAAATTCATTAGACTGTAAAGCCTCTCATTTTGTAATCAGAATTAAGTAGTTTTCTAATGTCATTAGCTGGAAGTCAATTTAAACCACTATCAGCAGCTGCAACACACTCCAAAATGCTAAATTGAATACAACAAATGTTTTCCACTTATTTTTTATTAGAAATATTAGAATTTCTTATTATGACTCAAACCCACACGGCAGCGATACCTCTAATAAATAAATTTCCCATGAATTTTTTTACTAGTCACATTTACGTTGGTCAAAGAAGACGAAGGAGTTTCAGAAACAGAAATCCAGTGTCATGTTTAATTTCTGAGCCAATAGAATATTGATGCATGGAAAAGCTCACAAGGTGTGCAGTTTTCTCTTACAGGATAGCCAGGTCCCTTGACGGTAACAGCCAAGTGCAGTAAGTTACAGCAAAGAGATCCTAGAATAAAGGAACAGGAACTTTCAAAAAAAAAAAAACCACAAAAACTTTTCAATATGAATGTATTGTATTATTTAGGAAGATAGTTGATACTGGTAGAAGTTATGGCTTCTCATGTAAGTAGCTGTCTTTGATTTGCTTCTGCACTAAGGCAGTAGCTGTGATCTTAAATAGATTTTTTTTTTATGTAGGCAAAAATAACTTTTTTTTTCTTAAAAATATGCTTATAGCTAAGTATTACTAAATTTACAAAGCACATAAGGAAAAATAATTTTGTAATGTAATTATTTTAGTTTGAGAAATAATTGTGGTCTTCTAAATTAGTTTTTTTTTGAAAAGGATCTAATTTTCTGGGAAGAAGGAAATGGATGCTTCCCTTCAAATGAATTAATCTTTCTTAGGGAACTCAGGCAAGCTATGAAACAAATTACTAGCAATTTTTAAAAAGTCCTTTAGCTGATTGTGCATACATCTCAGTGGTATTAAATGAGCTCACATGTCAGGTATAACCTCTTGGCCTCTCATATGGCATGTGCAGTTATTCTTGTGTTCAAAAAAGATATCCTTCTTGCACTATATTTTAACCTAATCAAAATATACAAGAGAAGATATCTTTTAGAGTCATGAATTCAGTATTAGAAATGGGCCCCACACTGTGTTCTTTGCTGGCCACTTATATTTAAAAATTTTATGTAGATTGTCTTTTAAAATATATATTGCCTAATTTCATACTTTGGCTTTGATATTTACTCTAAAAGAGTTTCCTGTGGGCATAGTCTCCACTCTGTGTTGTTGACTGGTCCTTACAAAGTGATGAATTATTCCATTTTTAAAGTATTCAGTCTTTTGTACCCGAAACGTATCAAAATCTCCAAGGAAGCTGCTGATGGCTTTTACATACTATGTTTCCTTGCATTTCAGAGACAAAAAATCAAAAAATCTGAAAACATCCTGCTCAAACTGGAGGCGGATCAGTCTGTTTTGGAGAAAAATGTTGGGTGTTTTTTTTATTTTTCAAGTAAATTACAGGTATCAAGTATGTTTCCATTTCATTTCAACTAAAGCAGTATTTCTCTTAAACACCAGCAATAAAATGTCACAGAGAACTTGGCATCAGATGTAATATTTGCTAATATTTTATAACAAATATTTAAGATGTGTGTAATCAAGGAGACCTTTGCATGAAAGGGCTCATATCTAACCTAGTCATCTGTTGTAATAGGTTCACAAAAGAATTTATCAGACAAACTGAATTTGGACGATGACTAAACAAGCTCTGCTGGTATGTGCAATAAAATGTTTGGGAACAGAGTATATGAGGAAGAGGAAAAGGCAGACAAACAGAGGCAGATTTACTGCTGCACAGCGCTATGCTGCCACCAGTCTGTTTTCTATTGCACCCAGGACACGGCCAAATCCTCAGGTGATCCCTTCTTGTCCTGGATCAGCAGGGATATTCATTGCCAATTCTTCAACAGCTGGCAGAGTTGCTGATGTTGGGAGTGGGTACACGGCTAACCGTGTGGGTAATTACCATATGGGCTACGGCCTGTCTGAGAAAACAATCCCTAGATAAAAATTGCCCCTCAAAGCCCAGATTTGGGAGGCTATGAACTTTAATGCCAAATCTTTTGCCATGTTCCTTCATAATTCTTTATACCTGCATACTCTTCTAGGTTCATAAGACAGCTACAGAGTTTAAAACTGGATATGAAAAATCACTCATTACGGTCTTGAATCAACAGGTACATTGGGCAGATCATCTCGAAGAATTTCATCCCCTCTGTACCTCAGTCTGTTGTGGTGACAGATTTCAGTAAGGAGCTGAGTGGGGTTAGTCAATATCCCTTCATGCAAGTTTCACTCCCCCGTGTATTTTCTGTTCATGTAAAAGTCTTGTTTCTACCCTCTGTCCCTGTCATTTGACTTTTTAAGTTCATTCTCTGATTTTTTAAATTGAAAAATACCAGAGAACTCTGCATGTCTGACCTCTGACTTCACTGATGGCGCTCTATCAAGCCCTCATTTCACAGATGGGATCTAGAGCAGTAGTCGATATGCATTGGTGCAATTGTTCTAAAGATGCTAGAGTATAATGGTAACTTTATACAAACGTCTGAAAGATTGTAATTCTGGGATGAAAATGCTTCGCACGGAGACAAAAACCAGTCTTAGTGACAGACAATGTGCTGTTTTAGAAAGTCAGTTCATTACATTTATATGGCCTTAAACAACCACCCTGTACTTTGGCTTAGGCAAATATAAATAATTTTAACCTATTTGCACTACTTTATAACTTTTTTTTTTACAGGATTATCTCTACTGCTTTTCTTCTAATTTTACGGTTATAGTGTTAATATGATCCAATGAAAGCAATCGATACAAATTTCTCTTTGCATTTCTTATATTCAAATTGTATTCCTATGCAATCCTTTGAGTAAAAGGCTGTAAATTTACTGAGCAAAAACAATAAGTAAGTTTTTGGTCTTTATAAGTCTTATTTCAAGTAACTAAATCATGACAATATAAATAATTTTTAATATGACTGATGTGGTTTGACATCTATTGTAAGACAGATGCATCTCAAAGCCTATTAAAGAAGAGAACGGCCTATTCTTGTTCCCTCTTGATGGGATTATCCAGCCATAAAAGATGAATTTCTGTGGTTTAACATTTCATTCCACTGATTATTACCAGCACAGTGAAGTGGTAAATACAAATGCTAATTTCAACATACTTTCAAAGCAAATTTTTAAAGTTTGATAGGCTCTCATGGTGTTTTAAATTAAAATGCAAGGTACTGTAAAATCCATTTTATTTACAAACAAAAAATGGCAATACAAATGCAAAAGATACTGAAATTTAAATCTTATCAAACAATGCGAAGAATAAAAAAACTGATGGAAATAAAGTTAATACGGAGGTAACACCCACCGAAGCAGTGATCGGGAAGTGTGAAAGGAATATGGGAATCAAAAATCTCACCAGTGTTGGGGGAAAGAAACCATCTTGCATGCAACAAGCAGCAATAATCATATTCAATTTAGAAGGCTATGCTATAAGACAGAGAATATACCAAAATATTAGCGATCAGTATTTTTTGTCTTCCATTTTTAGGTGCTAACTTCTTTTCCAGCTGTATATTCGATGTTCGTTTGGATTAGAATTTAATCTAGAGATATTTTTCTTTTTCTGAGAGTTAGACTAACATCATATATTTCTAGAAAAATCACAAATTTAGAAAGTTCTAAAAAACTTGCTACTTTTATTAATTGAGGTTTTGAGCTTCTTTTTATTTATATACAATTTTGTGCTTTTACAGTCAGGTTTGTTCTCTCCTTAGTCATTTTTTACCATGGTTTTTGCATGTATTTGTATGAAAGAAAATAGTTTTATACACCTATATATAACTTCATACCATATAAACAATTTATAAAGCTATTAAAAAGTACATTCTGAACTCATTTTAGTTGAATGAACTTATTCTGGGAAATTCACTTGGTATTTTGGAAAATGACCGCAGATGTTGAGGATATCGAGATCAGGAATATTTTGACATCTTCCCAGTATCAAAAAAATGAACAAAGGGATGTGTGCTCAGTTTCTGTAAAATGTAGTTGTTTGCCATTTTGGTAGATGTGATGATCAACAACATCAGAGATTGCAAACCACTGTTATCCAGCACCTTGTGGAAAATTTCTTTCCTCCTGCAACTTTTGCTGTAGAGCTGGACACATAAACCTGTAGGAAAATGGATGATACAGAAGAGCTGTCCTTTGAGAAATGCCTACCATCTTTTGCTCACTTTCACTTTCGTGAGAGTGTTTTTGTATGTCTGTTTCTGGACAGCTATCTAACTCAGGTTAAAGATTTTTTTGTTGTTTTCTGCTTTTGTCTGTTTTTGAAGTATATACTTATGTGTCAAAGCAAAGGTTTCCTTTACAGGGAAACATTCTAGTACCACCAAACACCTGAAAAATATGAAGGAATCTATCTTTTCACAGGAAATCTTCCATCTCTTTTTTTTTTTTCTCCTACATCTCATGTCTGCTTTTTCTTACACAATTCTGTTAACGTGACAGGTATCCTCAGCTGCCAGTGAAGTAAGCGGTGTATGAAGAAAGGTTTGGGGGAAAAAGGGAGCATAAAGGTACCTTTTGCTGGCAGTATCTAGGCTGCATTGGGATCTGCCTGTTTGCCTGTTGCTCAGAGGACAGAAGCTAGTATCCAGGAATCAGAGGCACATAGCAATATCCGTGAGAGTGAAGGGGTTACACATTCTTTATTCCAGAGGAATAACCAGCAAAGCTCAGAGGATTTCCAGCTGTGTCCTGTCTAGAATAACAGAGTTTGAGCTTAACAAAGCTCATTTGATTTTGCCCATTGATTTTCATGTGCATTTTAGCATAAAAACATTCACAAACTCCAGTGTTTACAAAATGTGAAAATGAAAAGGTGGTGAAAGTGGTGACATTGTTCTTGAACCTGAATGAATTCTTACCAGTTTTTCCTTGGCAGGGCACAAACACCTGTGAACAGCAGCCAATGCACTACTTAAGTGACATTTAGTTTAAGCCCTCAGTGAATTTTGCTAATACAGAAACCTAAGGTCAGTCATTCCATTTTCCCTGGGAAGCAAAGTTGACTTAAGCAGCTTTTTCTCCCCTTGCCAATGATTTCAACCCCCTGTGACTTCCTGTCAGCTGCACTGACAATAACACTGCAAAAATAAAGGAGGAGCTTTAAATAATATGAATTCACCATGCAGTTCTTAAGGGAGAAGGGGTGGCAGGATTCAGAGGCCACTTATATCAGCCTTGCTGCCAGAGCAAATAATATGGAGCAATAGTTCTGTGCTTATGGTGTGTGAAAAGTAAATCTCAACACCTGCTAAGATTTTGAAAGAAGCTTTGAAAAATGAAGAACAAACCACATATCTACTTTAGATTTGGCCTTTCACCCATGTGGAGGATGCTCAGGCCTAAGTGTAACAGGCAGTTCAAGTGGAAAAATAAACCCCATGGGTAGCTAACTTCAAGAGCTTGAAGGATTACAGTTTAAATTATTAATTTAAGAAAAATTGACATACTGTGAACATAGTGGACTAAGACATCTGTAACACTGCAATCATTAGTAAAGATACCGCAGTGATGATGGTACACTGGAACAGATATGCAAACTGAATCAGCCAAATCTCATTATAAATCAACCTTTCAATCAGATACAGTCAGCATTAGCAGAAGCCGGCATTCTTTACATACTGAACAAACTTATAATTTTTAATTTCCAGTGGCATAAATCTGGCAGTTGTCG
Organism: Struthidea cinerea; assembly: GCA_013397865.1. Lineage (NCBI taxonomy): Eukaryota > Metazoa > Chordata > Aves > Passeriformes > Corcoracidae > Struthidea > Struthidea cinerea. The sequence continues at coordinate 2,129,818 of VZTI01003754.1, read as the reverse complement.
CTAGGTGTAAAATGAAAGCAAAAATGATCTAAGCAAATGCCTTTGAAAAGTACAAGATTTTTCTTCTCTCTCTGTGTGTATTCTCTGTGACATGAGCCTCACCTTATTCCCTTCAACCTTGTCAGTTTTCATCACTGTTAAATCTCAGCAGAAACTATGGGTTTAACAAAACAAAAACTATTTCTTCAGTTGAAAAAAAAAAGTGCTTTTTTCAGGAGGTCTTTGATTTTAAAGAGTTTGTAAACATTTAAAAAATAAATTGTGTAATATCCTTTTTGAATAACGCTTCAATATAGTGTTACAAATTAATGTGGAGTTCCAGAAGCACTCACATTAATGCAAAATGAGTTCATCACAATTACCATTATTACCATAAATACCAAAGGAATTAATAATGATTAGGGTGATATTTTAAAGCATTATTCATTATTATGTGCATTGTTTGTAAAATTCCAGGATGATGATAATTACTGTAAAGCTTCTCTTTGGACAAGGTTCTCTTCCCAATGGAAGGATAGCCCAAAGCTAAATGCTTCTGAAGTCCCTCTGAAATCCTCAAAAATGGAGTTAGAATGCTTTGCACATACATTAGTTTGGAGATTGCTTTCCCTATAGGGTAAGTTTCAACAGTAGGCTTGATGTAAGTAAGAAACCCCAAGAAATAAGCATTCAAGACAAACTTCATTTTTTTCCTGAATCTCTGGAGGGTAACTAGCATAGTTCCTTTGTGAATGTTGTTGCTAGATTTGTGATAGGTGAAGAAAGCTCAAGGAGGCCTTAGTGAATTCTATGCAAGTACGTTTACTTGTTCAGTTATTTGAAAAAAAGTCAAACTCTATAGCAGAGAACCCTTTCAGCTGAAAACCCATTGGAATTTTTAATTTTTCATAAGAATGAGATGTATAACACTATCATGCTTAATCTTCATCAGGGGAACTCTTTGAAAGACATAAAAAAATTCAAATTATGGCTCTTCCGTATGTTAATGTTGGCAGCATGAGCTGCGTTTTGACTATTTATGTTAACTTACACATCACCTCTGACTTTAGACATGCATTGCTTAGGAAAGATAAGGCAAAAGTGGCTTATAGACATTACTCCTCATTTTTTCTCTCACTTTCAGGCATACAAGTTAACAAAATCATAGACATGGAAGAGAAAGTTTTATAAGCATGATTTACATCATGATAAACCTGCTTCTTTGGAAAGTCCAAATCTTTCAATTTTTAGAACAGGAAACTTTGCAGAGGAACATCCTAGAAAAAGAAGCCAGTTGTGAAAGTTTATTCTGAGTTTCAGTAGCTTTACAATTATTTCCCTTACCTGTCTTATTTCCAGTGCATAAAATGGGGCAGCCAGTGCAGATCCCACTTCTCATCCTGTCATGGTTCTATTCTCATGTCCTTAATGAGCTGACACTGCTTAAAACTAATCAAACCAAAAAA
>VZTI01003754.1:2058954-2128323 GCA_013397865.1 Struthidea cinerea | reverse complement strand
AAAAAAAAAAAAGAAAAGGCAATAAATGATCAAGTCCCAGTACATCAGCTCCCTACTTGACTAAATGATGCAACCATTGGACCTCAAAGGCTGGCAGAAGGGAATGGGAGGGAATGTGTGGCTGGGGAGAAGTGGGAACTAAGAGCTCACTAGATTCCCTCTAACAACTTTCTCAGGTTATAAAAAAATCACAAGCAAAGTAAAAGTTATCAAAATTATTAATCCATATCAGTCCATTCCCATGGAAAATTCAAAGTGGCACTTTTTATATAACAGTCTTTGTAGAAGGTTTAAAAGCCTCAACTCTCAGTTAAGTGGTGCTTTTTTGTCCTTTAATTTCCACTTCTACATTTTATCTCTAGTGAGAAATATTTGAAAACCCTAGGCTTGAAATTTCCAAAGCGTTTAAATCATAAAGGTTTAAGTCATTGCTGAAAACAAAATTTGCCTTCTAACCTACTTACTTGGTTTTAGAAATTCTGTGCCGAGATGGTATGCTAACATTTAACTTGCAGACGAAATTTACTTAGTACAGAGTTCATGCACAAGCCTTATAAGCTTAGAGGTAGTTGATAATTTTGTGTTAAAATCAATTTCTGGTAGGAAACATATTTTTTTTTCCCTAAGGAGGCATTTTTTATGGTGGAAAGAGTGAAAATGATGGGTCCCTGGTTGCTCACCTAAAAGACTGCTATCAGTTTCAATTTTTACATGAATGGTCCAAGTTCCTGGACCATTTGCTGCTTTCAGCAGGGACAGGCAGACTAAGCATCTGTGGCTCTTTGGCAGTAAGGCTGAAAGGATGAAAGACTCCTATCAATTTTTCTCAGCGAAAAAGCAAACCTCTCAAGAGTCTTCAGTCTGTTACTCAAAACAATGAAAAAATCCTTTTCTTTTTCACAGAAATATTTAATTTTCCTGGAGAATCTATCATGTTTTTTAAACTTTTGTCTTCTTTCGACTGAATATACTTAAACATAGGACTCTAAGGCCTTTTGGCTGCTGGTGATATGCACCTGAGGGCAGATACACAGGCAAGGTATGCTTCCAACATGCTGTGGTGACAGGCTTGGTGCTACTATGGTTGGGCATCATCACGGTTAGCACAGATGGGGAATGGGATTTTACTGATGATTATAGTTGAGAATGGGCCTTTCTCACTTTCCCCAAAGTTAGAGCTGCTTCTGTTCACAGGTAAGGATATTTCTGTAAATCTAAAGCAGCTTTCTTTACGGTGCTTGAGGCCCTGAGCTATGACAGCAAAATTCAGCATGTGCTGGTTTATTTTAAGTGTGTATTTTATAAATGTAAGCATGAATTCCCTGAGTCCAGAGCTGTTGAGAAGCCATAGTCATATAGGGATCCTTTCCACATTGTGATCTATTGCTGTTATTGGAAATTTTTTGTCTTGTTTGGCTTTATTGGCCATCTCCCAAAAATGAAAAGAGGGGCCATAGATGAGGAAACTACATTAGTGACTGAATAACATTTGAATTTTCATTCATTTGAATTTGAATAAAACCAAGAAGTTTGGAAGAAAGACAAAACATTAGAAAAGTACCAGCCAGGGTTGTTTAAAAGTCCTTCTCGGAAAAAGTAAGGGGAAGAGGTGTAAAGATCTTGCTATTACTGTGATTGGTGCAAGGTAAATTCATGGCACATTGAGAGTTCACCTTTGATTGTATTTTGGCAACTTCCATTAAATTAATACTTCTTGGTTAGTCATAAAGAATTAGGTGCATTGCAAAATGCCTCTGTTTTTCAAGCTGACATAAATATTGTATTAATTAAATCTATTAAGAACGCTGAAATGAGATTTCATTAACTAATATCCCCTATTAGGAAAATTATGACTAATTATAGTTATTAGACTAATGGTTTTAATCCTCAAGCACAATGTGTTACAGAAGGTTAAGAGGCCTAAGATAAATTGAAAATCAAAAGTATGATCAAACTCTTTTTTAATATTTTACAGAGCCACCATCCCATAACGGTAACTATGACAGCAACAGTTTCATTTTTTGCAACTCACTTCATGCTGGGAAGAAAGATAATTTTTTTTGATTTGCTAGTGATTTTACCTTTCCAACAGGAAGTGTCCTGATTTCTAGACTGTAGGTGCTAATCAGTATGAAAAATTAACCTCTTACGTGTTCTCATCAAAGAAAACTGCATAATTTTATTAAAGTTTTCTGCAGAGAAGTGTGTCATCTTAAGAAGGCAAAACTCCACTCTTACATTAAAATGTGGTTTTTATGTAGCTGCAGAAAACTACTGTTTTGGTACGTATTTGCTGATGTCTCCTATAGAGAGGTATGAACTATTTGAAAACTTACATTAGCAAATCAATATCCACTAGCACATGAGTAAAAAATGTGCACATGACCCTTGAATCCTTCTTTGGGGGAAAGCCAAAATCTTACCAGGCAACACCAAAACCTGTGCTGCATAACAGAGATTTTTTCCTTCTTTTGTGGCTAGACAAATGGGTTAAGTTTCTTGGGGTTTGAACTGTGAAATTCAACAAGATCTTATACGAAGTAGATCTGTCACATAAATAGAGTGTGATTGGGAATACGAGCTGCCTTTTAAGAAAGCACACACAGAAAGATGGCCGAGCTGTACTCAGCTCTTGAATGGATGGTCATAAGGGACTACCTGGATTCAGAAAATTTACCACTTTTGGATCTTGGGTAGATAGACAGGCCCTAGTAGCAGGGAAAAGAAAGAGACACTCCAAACTGTGTCCAATCTGGGAAACTCAAGGGGCAAGAATCTCAGAGTTTACCTAAAGTTTGAGATTTGCATCTAAAACTTAGTACTATATCTTTTAGATGACAGGCACCAGAGATATCTAAAATGTGTAGGATATCTAAAATGTGTAGGAAGAGACATACTTTGAGCTAAGTACTGTAAAGGGTGATTCATCTGTCTTTTTGTGCCCATGCAGAACAGCAGAACAGGGACCAGATAGGAATATCTGCCTACCGTGCCCGTGAAACCGGGCTAGTGTATCTTGTAGATTATATGGCTGTTCAAAATGCTAAAACATTTCCATGTCAGAGACAACATTGTCTTTTCAACTACTGTTTCTGAAGATCTCAACATAATATTCTGAAGATTTTGAATGTAGTAAGAATACTAGTTTGAACAATAACCTAACTATAGAGTTAAATGTATTTTTAAGTTATCAGTGACATTTTAGAGATTAAAATGGTTCTATTTTTATAACATTTTTTCATGTTGCAAGATACAGTCTTTATTATCTACCCATGCTGAAAATACAGTGCAAAATATTTCAGTTATTTGAGTGAAAGAGCTAGTTTCCTATAATAACTGACCTTGCTTCTCAGGAGGTTGGCTCTGGCAAATCTTTATTGATCTCTCTGTACCGTTGATTCAATAAACTTAGATCTCCATTTGTTTGTTCGCTTGTCTTTTATATTGTGACATCTGGATTTCTTCTTTTATGTTGTTATCTCCTAAATATAACTTTCATAATTGTACAGATTATTTCTTTCAGTAGATTCTGTAATAATGCTCCAATTCTACCTGACTTTTCATGTCTTGTTCCTGTGTAATTTCCTAATATGCAGTATGTGTTTCTCTTATCATAACAACTGTACACACCTGCCCAATCCTCTGCTTAGAGGCCTGGAAGGGAAATTGCATATGTTACTAATCAAGAGTTGGAATGCTCTTTCATGGCTGGTTTCCTTTAAGGCACAGCTATTAGAGTTAAGAGTTTTCTTATCACTAGGTAATAAAGCAGAGTTTCTGCCTTGGATAAATGGCACAGAGGCAGGAAACACAGAAGCTGACATGCTGAATCAAACTAATGGCCGGACATGGTGGTGTTGTGATGCTGAAGAATTCAGAATTGGATATGAGATCCCTGTAATGAAAGGGACATCTCTTCCTAACCCCAGGCAATCACTGTTAGGATTTGTGTTGTGAAGTATGAAGAATGATATCACAAGCATGTTTCTTTAATCCTTGGCAAGGCACTTGTGATTCCTATTGTTCGGATGACATTTCTTTTTCTTTCCTGAACCCTAATGTTCTATGTCTCAACTATATTCCATGACAGCTAATTTAGCAGTAGTGATGAGCTTATAAAAATTGCACAAGCACAAAACTAAGAATGTTCAGAACTAGAAATTAAGAAATATTACCAAGAAGTTGCTCGTGCTATGTGTATTTTCTGCTCTTTCCTATTATGCATTTTAACTGTTTATGCTCAGTGGCGTTGTAACTTAACCCAGAAGGTAGCTAAACACCAGCCAGTTGCTTGTTCCATCCTCTCCCTCAGCGGGATTGGGGAGAAATTTTTAGTTTGAGATGAAGATGGTTTAATGACAGAAACAGAAGGAAAAAAAAATGAAAAAAAATAATAGCTAGATTATAGAAAATGTTGCATAATGCAATTGCTCACCTCTTGCCCACCAATGCCCAGACAATTCTCAAGCAGTGGTCCATGACCAGCTTTTCCCATTGTTTATATACTGAGCTAGACACCACCTGGTATGGAATAACCCTTTGGTCAGTTGGAGGCATCTGTCCTGCCTTTCTCTCTTCCCAACCTGTGCCTTTGAAGCTCTTGCTGATTAGATGGTGTTAAAAGTGGAGAAGTCTTTGACTTAGTGGAAACACTGCTTAACAACAACTAGAACACTAGTGTGTTATTAACATTATTCATATTCTAAATCCAAAACATAGCACTATACCATCCAAAAGGAAGAAAATTAATTCCCTCCTAGCCAAAAACAATACCCACTCCTTATTCTATACTATTCATATCATGCCCAGGTCTCACATTTTTCAAGATATCCTTTCCTGTCTTTTATATACACATACAGATATCGTTCTCTAAATCTCTGGGCTGTTTCTTGAAAATATCCATTGTTTATGCTTTATAAAATGACTGTCCTAGGTTACAATGTAAGATGCAACAAAAAGTATGTATTCTATTATCATCTTCACAAGCTGTTAAAGCAGATGGGGCAATGTTTGTTATTGCCTACCGTGACTCATCCCTGATAACTCCCTCCAGGAAGGCTATCTCTGTTAATGGGCCATCAAGTACTCACCACGTGGCTCATGGAATGACATCATCCCATTGTGAGATGCTCCGCCCAGGGGGGAGGAGCCAAGCATTCTCACCTGGTTATAATCTGAGGTTTGGAAGAGCACAAGCAGCCTTATCTACTGGCTTCCCAGAGGATAAGAGCTATCACTAGGCTGTCAGATGAAGACCAGGCCCTTCTACAAGATCACTGCTTCAACAGGACCGCTTCATCTGGACTGCTACCACTACCCTGACTAACAGGGTGTCAGGTTGTATCCTGATTCTGTCAGTGTTCTTGAACTACTGCATTTATTTTAATTTTCCTATTAAATTATAATTCTGACTTGTGATCTCCCACTGGTTTGTTTTCAAACTAGTACAATGACTTTGAATTCCACGTGTCACAGTAGTTTTTTGAGGCAGGAGAGGCGGTCTGGTGTGTTTAATTGTAGTATAATGAAGCCAGTTCTAGTTGGGTGGGGCCAGGCAGCTTTTGCTATATGCATATTCTAATATTTGAATATCACAGCACAAGCACCCATTGTTGTCAGTTTAGTCTTTAACAGACCATTGTCACAGTTGCTTTTCCCAGAGGCTGGTGCAGGATAAGATCTATGATATCCCCGCTCAGTGCCATGCCCTTTGGCCCAGGTGTCTATGAGATTGTTTCAGAAATGAATCCTGTTGTATGACTCATGTTGCCATAAGAGCTCCTTTCCAAAGCCCAGGATGGTATTCCAGGCAGTGGCATGGGGTGTGGGATATGTTTCCAGCCAGCTGGTGTTTGCTTCTGCAATTATAAGCATATGGCGCTTGCCTGGGCAGGTTTGTGGGAGTGTGATATAATCTGCCAGGCCTCGCCATTTATATTTCAGCCATCCTCCTCCGTATCAGAGGCTTTAAGTTCTCAGCCTGCTCGATTTCAATGCACGTTTCACATTTGTGGATAACCTGTGAATCCATGTCCATGATTGAATCCACACCTTGATCATGAGCCCATTCATATTGCATCTCTTCCATGATGACCTGAGGTGTCATGGGGCCCTCCAATTAATCCTTATGTTGCCAGCCCAGACCCATCTGAGCCACTTCAATACTTGAAGCTTGATCCACCTGCTGGTGATGTTCTTCAGTGCCCCCACTCTTGTAAAATATAGTTTTACAACCAGGTTCTCTACCTGAACAGCAATACACGGTTCGTTATACAGTGGAGACTCTTCAAATCTCCTCCTTTGGTGATACTCCAAAATCTTTATCTTTTGGCCAGTCCATGACCATTTCCAAAATTCTTGGGTGACTAGATTTTCCTGTTGGAGCCTACTGTGTGATCAGTAGCTCACAAGTTGCAAAACGCATAGAAGAAGCCATCCCTTTGAACAGCAAGCACTCTACTGTAAGGAGAAGCTGTGCTTCAGGACCAGTAAATTCTGAAGCAGCTCATACATTGCCAATTTTTCTTTTTCAGTCAGAGCATAGTTGGCCTCAGATCTTTTATAGAGAACTCCAATACTCTAAAGTCTAACATGAAGTCTTTCCTGGTGCATTCTGCCAGAGATTCCAGGTAGGGCCATTCTCCCTGACTGACATGAAGAGCACATTTTTAATATTTTTTACTGCCTGGACTGGCTGAATAGTTACTGCATGAGATATTTCCTGGCTAATTTTTTTAAAAGCTTGTCATTATATAAAACCCCATTTCAAATTGTTCTTCTTCCAGGTCACTTGGCAGAGAGGGCTTACAATCAGTCTGTAGTGTGAAAAGTTAATTTTCTGAGACCCCACAATATCTAAGAAAGCTTGCGTTTTATTTTGCCAGCTGGTAGAGAGACAGCTGTTGTTGATTGCATCCATTGAGATCTGATGACATCCATACTACCATTTTATTCCTAAAAATGGGACTTCCTGTGCAGGTCCCTTCTCCTTTCTTTTATAGCAAAATGGGTGTTGAGGATTCTGACTATTTTTTTTTTCTGTTTTTCTTTCTTCTAAGAACTTATTCTGTGGTGTTGCCCCATGTGATGATATCAGTGATGTATTGCAGGTGTTCTGCTTTGCCATGTTCCAGTGCAGTCTGAATCACTTTGTGAAAAATGGTACAGCTGTGTTTGTAATCCAAAGAAGGGCTGCACTCTACAACCTGTAAGCTTCATAGCCTGAGAAAAGACTAAAAGATTTTTGTGTTTTAAAAAGCACAAAACCAATGTGGTATGTTAAAATTCTACCCCAAAAATTATATCTGCTGTATTTTAAGGATTTGAAGGGCTTCAGCCAACTGAAGCATATTACCTTACTGAAGCAAAGAATCCATGAGAGTTCAGCATTATTTATCATGTTCATCTACTAAGAACTTGTATGTCTTTTTAAAATTAATTTACCTTTTAATGGACTGAACATCAATGGTTAGCAAGTCACAACATCACCTTTCGTGAAGATAGGTGTCCAATAAAGACTGAGGGTTGTTTTTTGTTTAGTTAGCAATTTGGTGTTTTCATTAATTCCAATTCTACTATTCAGTTCTGACCAGTTATTGTGATTTAAATTCTCACTTTGTTCTGGCATCAGCTTCTTAATCTTTTTTTCACCTTGATTTTTGAGAGTGCCTCATCTTCATTACTAGCCAAGAATAGCTTTAGGGTTGGTGTATATCTGCCAAGTCTGGTAAAGAGGGATGAAAAGAACTCATCTGCTTTTTCTGTAGTGTTGAGGAGGAAAGACTGGTCTTCTTACTCCCTGGCAATCTTGTTTAAAATTGATTCCTTAATTAACAGTTGATCAAGAAAAAATGCAGAGATAACTCCACAAGCTCAGAGAGATCTTTCATTCCCTGTTTTCAACATGCCAAAAATCCATTTTCCTTGCTGCCCACAAAAGCAATCTGTATCTGACCAGACACTTCTCTTCAAGTTAATCATCAGAGAGTGAGCCTCTGCATGAGCATTTTACTTGAGATCAAGGGTGCATTTTTTACATAAACCTCCCAATAACCTCCATTCTCTGGGGGTTTTTTTTGTCTTCCTTCATGAAGTGGTAACAAAAGTTTAAAAAAATAGTTTCCTTTCAGATGAAAATAAACTAGCAAATATGGTTTTGGTATCTAGTATCTAATACCCTCTAAGTCATAATAGGCATTCTGTTCCCAAGACAGAGCAGAGAAGAGCTAATCTGTTCTGAAACCCCACCTGAAACATAGGTAATATAGTTGCCAGTCCTCAGCACCAAGTGGTCTGCCAGTTGTGCTGTGCTCCTTGCTAATCTAAGCAGAACTAATTCCAGGTTGTCTGTTTGCTAAAGTCAAAATCTTTGGCCCATCTGCAGGTCCCTGAGCTGGCAGTCTGACATCCCTCGGTGGATGGCTTAGTGTGCTGTGGAGGAACCAGGAATATTTACAGCCCTTCTCAGAGATATTAAGAACTAAAGTTTTGGGCTCCTTAACAATATCTGGCACCTGAGAAGTTGTGGAAGGAAACCAGAAACCTGGGATCCATTTTAAGTTTCTACACATAAACTTGCTTCTGTGACATTAATTTGAATCAGATGAAAAAATAATGATGAATATAAAGTTGCTTTTTTCTGACTGGATCTTTCCCTTTATATCAGTGAGACTATTTTCCTGCTCTTTCTGTAAGACTTCAACATTTGCAGTTCAGATTGCCTTTGAAGCCACTTAATTTATGTTCTATCTAACATAATTGTATTTTCCTCTCTACTTCACCAAGACTGGGTTTCAGTGTCTTCCCGGCTTGAATGATTACTTCGATTTGTTGGTTAATCATGCTATTTTTATTTTCCTTTCTGCTTCATTTTTAACACACAGCTGTTTAAACTGCTAAGTCTGATAATAGTTTATCATCCACATACATCATATATGTATATTTATATATATATTCCACTGCTTTTACTGTCTGAAACAGGCTTGACTCCCTTGCCCTACTCTACAGTCCTGTTGGCTACAGTACTGAGACTAGTAGGAAACAGGGCTAAAGCCACTGAAGAAGCTGAAAAAGTTTTCCTACATCCTGTTCCTATCTGGAAGACCCATATGACATCAAACAATTATAATGAGGAGTGAATTGCACTTTTAGACTTTATTGCCAGCAGATCTGCTGTTGGAAAAACAAACAATTGGGTATTTACTAGAAAAGAATAGCTTTGCTCAGTGAAATTGATGGTGATTTTAGCTGAGATTTTTATTTATCCCTTAGACTTTCGTGAAAGGAGATAATACAGTATCCAAGTTTATTGAATACAGTTCTCAAATCCCCATATTTTTAAAATCAAAAACATTTGCCCAATCTCAGTGAGAATCTAGGTCCAAGTTAAGTAAGTGAACTATCTCTTCTGCTGTTAGCTACCTTGGATAGCTTGCTGTTGTCTTTTGATAAACTTTAAATACTATTTGATTTTGCTTTTCCCCTTCATCCCAGACTACAACAATTTTACTACATTTATTAGCAGAAAAATACTTGAAGCAGTATTTGAACATCACTGTTATTCATTCAAAATCATTTTGGTAAACTTTCAGGACTGTGCTGGGATTCTGGACCTTTGTATGATATTGATCTATGAGGACAAAGTGTTTTTCTGAACCCAGCAACAGCCAATTTTAGGCTTCAAGTAAATAATTTCTTGCTCTAGTGGCATTCAGAATGTCTGAAGAATGATACTTTCATATTTCCATTTATGTAAATCTGTAGATGGTAATTTATTTGGTGGCTCACATTTCTAACACAGCTCTTGAAAGCTGTGGGCGTTATTTTTGTCTTCAGTGGGTTCATGCGTAATATTATCCATTAAGAATTCTAGCTGCCTGAGAGCACCCACAAATCAAGTAATTTGGCTGCTCAAGCTTCAGTCCTTCAGACACATACGTAATTTTTTTTTTTCACATGAAACAGTCCCACTTATTTTAATAGGATCATTTAAGGTGTTTCAAGTGAGGGGCCTGAGAAAACAGTAAGGGGTCCTAGAAACACTAGCTAGAAGGAAGTTTTCCTCCAAAGTATGAATGACATCATTCAGAGATTTTGCAGCCCATTATTTATAACCTAATGTCTATTCATTTATTTATTCATTTATAGTTAATATACATTGCAAATATTATAGTAAGTAATAGTTATTATCTTATCTTATTTTGCTGTATTTTCAGCATGAATCCCTATGTCCCTGATCTATCAGGTTCTTGAATGATCTTTTCCTCTGTGAAGGTAACTTCCACAACCATACAAAGAGTTTTGGCCGTGGTCTGATTTTTAGTGACAGCTCACGATTTAGGAGCCTGTTTTCATGTCTCTTATGTCTGAGGGCTAGGTGCTAGATACCCCTCTTCATGAGGGCCACCAAGTAGGAATTGATTTTGGTTTTTGTTATATCAGCTGTCATTTTTCTACTTGCTGGCACTATAAAGAAAGCACCAACTTGAGCAATACCTGGACAATTCTGTTACTCCATCCAAAATTTCTTCTCGGTTTCTTGAGTATATGAATTACCAAGGTTACCAAGGCTCTCTGCACCATGAGCCTTGTCAACTCTTCCTGCCACCAGTGAATAAATATCTGTCTACCTCCCATGGTTCTAAAGGATAAAAAAGCACCCAGGTTTACAAAGACATTTCCCCTTCTAGAGCTACTGAAACCTTTTTTCATTTTCCGGAAGATGCAGAGGTGCAGTTGATGATTCACTGAGAACAGCCACAACCCATAAATCTTCCTCCCATCTTTCTGCACAGAATACCTTTCTATTTCAGGAGTGCGTTAATAAAATAAGTATTACTGCTCTTTCTTAGAAAACCAGCTGTTGCTTTGTTAGACCAGCTGTTGTCTCCTGAATTCGACAGATCAGTCTTTGTCTCACCTTAATTCTCCTTAGTGATGGCATGGTTCCCCAAACAGTCCAAAACAAAATATGCTGGCATCACTGCTGGAACTTAACACCAACCCTCCACTCATGTCTGCCCATCCTCCCCTTGGCATTGCCCTTCATCTGTGCTTGCACAATTCTGGTCTGAATCAGAGAATCAACCCAGAGAAGAAGACTGAAATTACAGCAAGTTATGGCAAAATGGAAGAGGCAGTGCTATAGGGATAGAGTAGTGCAGCCAGGGAGAGGAGAGGGCGGAATGGCTGTCTCAACAGAAGAGCCTGTTTATGCCTGCCCAAACTGACTGTGAAACTAGGGCATTGGTGTGCAGATATCCATGTGAAGCAACTTAATTAGCTGAAATATATCTCATATCAATCCTAATATAAACTAACATGCAAGTATCTAGGCAGGAGATATCTTTATTTATCTCTATCATCTATATCTATAAATATTATTGAGACAGGACACAGTTGTTATCAGCTGGGGATGCAGTAAGTTTTGGGGTGACTTACTGTAACTTTGTTATAGGAATAAAACCAAGTCTCCTTCGCTGCAGTCTAATTCTAAGCTGCTTCTCATTTTGTATGCTTGTGTGAGGCTTTTAAGTTTCAGAGAAACAAATCTCATCTCTTCCAGTTAATCAAAAACCTCTAGTAGTGGTGTGTTTATGATACAGCACAATGTTGTGAAATAATCTTCCACTGCATTTTCCAAACAAGATTTCTGCTGAAGCATTCAGTTTTCATACAGCACTTACCTTTTTAAATGTGCATTTAATTCTTAGCTAATTGCCATCAATATTTATGCTGCTGAACTTTTATCCTGCTATGTATTGTATAATTGCTACCATTAGCTCATCTCCCAAAGGTTTTCTTTTCAGATTCCTATAATGTATCCATGTTATTCTTTTCCAAAGCACAGATTTTTATAATATTGTTAAATTGTCTAATACTCAGTTTATACTTTGGACCACAAGTGAAGTTGATTGCAATTAAAAATTTAGTAACTTCACATCCACTTTTTAATTTAAAGAGGAATAATGCATCAGAAGTGCTGTTGTCCACTATTTCCTATTGATTTCTAAAATCAGGGTTACAATAGGTACCTTACTATCCTGAAAGCAAAATGCATCCCCTTTATCAGGAATTTTCTAGGTGTTTTTCAGGTACAACCACAAAAGCCCTAAATTAAGCTACTCTACAGAAGCTTTTTTTTTTTTTTCCAGGTAGAAGTGACATAGAAAGAAGTGCCAGTCACCCTCTCATCCAGAGGACAAATGGGACACCCTGTAAAATCCTTGTACTGACTACTGGTTCTCCAAAGGAGCCATGGCCCTCCTGCCCTGTTTATACTGGTAAACAGCTCAGGGCAAGGTTCACACTAAAGTAAGATCATATTGTGGTGGGATGACTGTCGCTGGATGCCAAGTGCCTGCCAAAGCCTCTCTATCATTCCCCTCCTGACTTCAACAGAGGAGAGAATTTATAATAAAAGGCTCATACTTTGAGATAAGGGCCTGTAGAGACCATTCAGCCATTGCAATCACGGGCAAAACAGACTCAGTTTGGGGAAATTAATTGAATTTTTTGGCAATCAAGTCATAGTAGAATGAAGAGAAGTAAGCCCAAATCTTAAAAACACCTTTGCCCAGCCCTTCTCTCCTTCCTGGCTGAACTTTATTCCTTGTCCCCTCAGTGCTGCAGGGAGACAGGAAAGGGGGTTGGGGTCAGTTTATCACCTGTTTTTTCTGTCTCTGTTTCATTCTCAGGGGAAGGAGTTCTCACACTCTTCCCTTGCTCCAGCGCGGGGTCCTTCCCATAGGCTATAGCTATTCACAAACTGTTCCAGCATGGGTCCCTTCCATGGGGTGCAGTCCTTCAGGAACAGACAGCTCTAGCATTGGTCCACCACAGGGTCACAAGTCCTGCCAGCAAACCTGCCCCAGCGTGGGAACTTCTCTCCACAGAGGCACAGGTCCTGCCAGGATCCTGCTCCAGCATGGGCTTCCCATGGGGTCGCAGCCTCCTTCAGGCATCCATCAGCTCTGCAGGGTGGATACCTGCTCCAGTGTGGACCTCAATGGGTTGCAGGGGCATAGCTCCCTCACCATGGTCTCCAGTGCCTGGAGCACCAAATCCTCCTCCTTGTTTGGTGACCTTGTTGCCTTCAGAGCTGTTTCTGCTTTCTCACTCCTCTCTTCCCTGGTTATTGCTTTCGCACAATAACTTTATTTTCCTTCTTAAATATGTTACCACAGATGCATTTTGCTGTCATTGAAGGGCTCATTCCTGGCCAGTGGCATGTCCAACTAGGAGCTGACTGACATTGTCTTCGTTGGATGCAGGGGAAGCTTTAAAAAGAAAACCACAGAAAAACCACACCTGTGGCCCCCCACTACCGAGACCTTGCTACGCAAACCCAATACGCACGTGATAACCCACATTGTTTAACAACAGGTCCCAGTCCTTATGTGCTATTTTGCCTAAACACATGAGCACTTTTCCATTCAGTGCCCAAATAAGGTTTGGTTGAGTAGCATGTTATATTGACTGTTCCAAGAAAAGATGAAGCTACCTATTTCTGTGGGCTTTGGAATGCAAACTGTGCCATGCAAATGGCCTTAAAGCCAGTAAATAACAGCTGTTTGGGGTATTTTTTTGTTCAAAATTAAGGATGCAGCCTTTGAGCACATCTCAGTCTTGAGAGTGAGGGAGAAAAATCAGCTGCAGACCATATAACCAAATCTGAAAATTCTCCATGTAAAAAATGTTAAGAAATATTGTGGAAACTAATTACAATTGTTACTCATGCATGTTGTATGAGGTTATTCAATAAACTTTGTGCAAAAGCGGTCTGTTTCATGACACTTTTCAGATTTCATTTGTTTCTGTTCTTAGTCTGGTACAAATGTGCTGATTTTGGCTGGGGTAGAGTTAATTATCTTCACAGTGGCTGGTATGGGGCTGTGTTTTGAACCCAGGGTTGATAATATAGAGATGTTTTTGTTATTGCTGAGGACGGCTTACACAGAGCCCAGTCCTTTTCTGCTTTTCATATTGCGGGGGGAAACTGGGGGTCCATGAGAAATTGTGAGGACACATATCTGGGACAATTGATCCCAAGTGAGAAAGCAGTATTTCATACTACATGGTGTCAGGCTCAATATATAAAGTAGGGAGAAGAAAATGGAAGAAGGAGAGGACACTTGGAACAATGGTCTTCCCAAGTAACTGTTGCACGTGGTGGGGTTATTCTGCTATCCTGCTCAAAAATGTGAAAAATATTTGTGTTGTTTAACTAATCCAGAAGAGAAATTTATGTTTTTGCCAGATTTCAGGTAAGGACTACAGGAGCAGAACTCAGTGACAGAGAAGATTTTGGTGAGTTCATGGGTGCAATCAGTTGAGCATACAATTTCAACATACCACTAGGTTTAGAACAGGCAGAGCTTTGGAATCATGCACGGAAAATGCCGAAGAAAATTACAAACCACAGCCCTTTGTGATATGTACATTTGTAGCCACTATGGAATATGGATGCTGATTTTGCTATCCACACATCAGTGCACTTCGGTTCTTCTGTGTGCCACAGGACCAGTTGTAACCATGCTTAAAAATGGGTGAGGTGGGGAGAGTAGTTGGGTGTGGGTGGTGGATATGTGTAAAAAAGCCAAAAATAGAAGTAGCTAAAAAGTTTATTTTATCAAGTTTTAGATAATCCACACTGTCTAGAAAAAAAGGTTTATTCACAGAATTCTTCCACACACAATGGAAATATGAAAATAAATAACTGGAAGTTATAATTTTATAGCTGTCTTTACCAGTTGGCTGATATTTTTCCCATAATGTTATCCCTGTGCTGCAATGTTCATTGATGTTGTAGTAGATTTAAGACATTTCATATAGCCATATGCACTGTCTGATGTGTGTGCAAAGAATGGGACATTTAGGTCATTGATTCAGTTGCAGGTTTTGTCTTGCTTAAAGGATATTCCATCAAGACCAACTGACTTTTAATTAAGGTAACCAAAAAATAGTTTAAAATAAATTATGCCCAACTTGGGGGGAGGAGGGAAGAAGGAGATTTGAAAGTTCATGCATTTTTTTGAAGAGTCTAGTTCTTTTGCATTAGGCAGACATATTACGGTGGTCTCACCAGTACCAAAAAAATATAAAATAATGGAAATATGACTGCATGTTATAAAGAAGATTACGAAATTCTACACTATGTACATAGCCAAAGTCTATTTCACTGTAAAACCTTGCCTTGGTTTTCAGCATTCACAAATCTTTGAAAAGAGACATCGAGGAGCAGACAGTGTTCCATGAAGGTTTTTTCTACTCAGTGGGGAAATGGAGTTTTCAATGACATCAAGTTTATTATTCACTCATCTTATCAACACTAATTTCCTTTATTTGCAAGCAAGTGGTTCTCTTGCACTGATTTACAGAAGGGCAGATTAGTGCTGCTAACAGCTGTGGGAATCAACATGACATCAGTTGTGGTGTTCCTTGATTGTAAGAAGCTCACTGTAAACCAGGGTCATATCTCTTTTGACCGATTATTCCTTCATCTCACGTTAAGCTTATGTTGAACTATCTCTCATGGGCAAATTTAAATTCTTTTGCCATTTGCTTCTTTTAGGCAGCCTATGCATCAAGTAGGTTTTTTCCATGAAGGATGGGTGAGTATCTTTGCTACTTTTACTGTATTGATAATTATTTAATAGTCATGTCCCAACCCCGAGTTTCTGCTTGTCTATATTTGTTTTTTCTCTCTGCTCAGTGACCCATAATAAAACTCATTAATAGCCAGATGCCTTTAGGGAACACCCTCTTTGAACACATTACAGTATGCAACAGTAATTAGGAATACATTTGGAAGCTCTTACACACTTAATCCTGATATTTATGTCAGTTCTAAATTCAGCTAGACATTAGACTCAGTTTGCAACAGGTTTTCTCACGGCTGGCTCTGAGCACCTCACGAGCAGGCTATGCACCAGCACATTACTTACACAGATAGCAATTGAAAGCCTGAAGTACTGCAGCAGGAATTTCCATTCCTGTAAATCACTGAGTGTTACGCTTGGTGAGATGTGATAATCACAAAAATGTCTAAACCCAGATCCCAATTTTAGACCTGGGTCAAAAAATACTGCTGTAAAATACTTTTCCAGGTGCTTTTCTGCAGCTTTAACTATGTTAGGATTCTGCTAGATATCAAATCATTGGGATGGATAAATTATCACTTAAAAAATGTTTAAAAGAGCTATTTTAAAAATTCCAGTGACTGCATTTCTACCACTACTCAAACCCAGAGGTTTAATAGTCCCAACAACTTTCTCCAGACTTTATGGTGGCACTAAGGTCATAAATGTACTTTTCACAGCTTAAAAAAGTACGTGGTGGCTAGTAAGTAGTTTATGTATATCTCACTGCTCTGGAGAAGGCTTTGCATTTTGAATTACACAGGGCCATGGGCTTCTGTTTAAGAAGAGTCATATGGGTATTAAAATTAAAAAAACCCTCTGAATAAAAGAGCCTTTCAGGTAACACACATACATGTGAAGGCCAGTTTCAAAAGCCAAAGCATCTCACATGGCATTGAATCGTTACTGAAAATCCTCACATGTAAGAGGATTATGAGCTGCCATTGCATTATTCAAAGTACAGAAGCATGAATAACAGGTCCCACTTGATGTCCAGGAGAGCCAAGCATATCTTCTTAGTAACATATGAAAAAATATGCTTCAGTAAGTAACTGGTAGGTTTTTCCAGCAGGAAAAAAATATGCCAACCACAAGCTATAGTAGAAAGAAAATTTATAAATAAATGCATATGTTTTTAAAGACAGATCTTTAAAAATGAAAAGTAGTGAACTATTACAAGAACAAATCCTTTCCAGAAAAAAGAAAACCAACCCTGCTACAGTAAGGCAAAGCGTGCTATTTTCTCTCTCTCATTTTTAATACAAATATAATATTTTAGCTATAAACCCTACTCACACAATTAGCATTTTTGAAGCTGAAAAGAAATCTGTAGGTAATTATTTAAAGGATGATGTACATCAATAGGGGGAAGGCAGTGTTCTCAGTTTCACTCAGTAAATCACGCTGGAATGTTTGTTAGATTTCTTTAAACAGTTGTTGATTACCATCTGTTAGTGATGAAACAGCAACAGCTACTATGTTAATCCATCCACCGGGAAAAAAAAAAAAAATTAAAAAAGAGAGAAAGTGAAAACACATAGAGAATTGAGCCAGAACAAAATTCTATAAAAACATATCTGAGAATGATGGCGGCAACCAGGCTACTAATTCATGATTTCTGGAAAGAGTCCATTCCTCAGCGTTCAGCAGTTTAGGGGATAGTATTAATTTGACATATGCCTGTCATTTCAGAGACATAGGAAATTTTGACACCAACATGGTGTGGTGAAAGAAGTTTATCAGTTAAAGGGAGCAGGGCAAGGAGCAAGAGCACGTTAAGGGTCTAAGTTCCTGTCCTCATTTTTCTCCTTGGAGTAGCCAACCAGAAGAGCTACACTGGGAGTGTGTGCCACCAGATCTTTCAAAGGCCTGGTCCTCCTGCCGAAGGAAGTTTATAAAAATGTGATTTAATGGCTCTTTGTGTGGTTACTGCCCCAAAGCCATGATCCATAATGCCTGTTTACAATGCAGAAGACAGAGGAGAAAATGTCATAGTTTCCAGTCTTTTCTTTGTCCCTTCCTGGAGACCTCCAGTTATTTAGTAGTGCTCTTAATACCAACGGCTCAACCTTCTGCCTTGAACAGAGCTTTAGGGCAGTGTCACACAGGTAAAGTTTTTGAAGGGGAGAAGGGATTCTCAGAGAAATCTAGTCAGATTATGGTAAGAACATGCTCACATTTATGCACAGATGTTAAAATGATGATTTATAACCCTTCTAAGGAAGAATTGATAATGTAAATTCTTTCCTCTCCCTTCCGTTTCTTCTTGCTGAGTTGATCAAGGTAGAGATGGAAATATTTGGAGGGTCAGACTCAGTGGATAGTACTCATTTACATCTTACTGGAAAGACAACATAATATTGAATACTTCTAGGCTAATGGGCCTAGACCCATTATATAATGGGCCTAGACGCATTATATCCTTATATATATATAAGGATATAAGTATCCTTACTTCTTGTGACCTGCATTTATGGATCATAACGAGTTTTGTTCCCTGATGATGAGCAGAGGCAAAAAAACCAAAACCCAAACAACGGCACTGTATTTCCATATGTTCTTTATTTAGAACTACAGATGAATAGCCACAACAGAAAGAAAGGAGTTCTTTGCTTCTGTCCACTGATGAACAAAGAATATTCAGACACAGAGGAATTGAATTCCTAATGGTCTTTGAACAAAGTTTTGGGAGTCATAATTTTCTGGAAACTTAGAATTGTTCACCTAACCAATTTGTCAAAAAATTGGAAAATGTTTCCTCTTGGAAAGGAGTTTCAAACCCTATTATGAGTCCTATTCTCATCCATATAGATCCCAAATTATTCAGAACAGCATACTGTTTGGTAGAAAATGACATGAAGGTGCTTCACTTTGGGTATTTTTGTAGTCTTTGGTGATGGAAGTCTTTTTTTCCTATGGACTGCCACGTAGAAAGAAGACTCTGCTGGCCCACAGAATGAAACAAATGAGCCTCATGGTCCTTGAGGCTCTTCTTATCTAGCTAGTGAGTATCTGAAATCACCAATTCTCATTGTGTGATATGTCCTGAGCACAGGAATGGGAAACACATCTTAAGGGACAAAAGGCAGGCTTGCCTTAAGGCAGTTCAGCATTTTTTGGAAACAGGATAAATGCAGTTTTGTGGGTGGTGGAAAGCGCTTTCATGGAACAAATTTATTTATTCATTGGATATCTGCGTACCTGACTAGGTTACCATGCTAATGACTACTGCCAAAATTATGTTTAAAATGTGTTTAGCACTCATATATATTTAAAGTTGTATTTTTGATAGCTGCAGACATCTTTATGCCATTATTATAGCTTTTCTGGTTTCGAATATAACTGTAGGGCATAAGAAAAAAGCAGGAAAAATTTTGTGGTAACAATGAAAAATAATTAGTGATGTAACAAAAATAGTATGAGGTTTCAGAAGAACATTTCTTAGTTTAATAGGGAGCCTGGATATTTACTGTTGGAATTCTTGGGAGTAGTATTTGCAGGACACATCTCTGGAACGTCTAACTTAAATCATAAGGTGTCTTGTACAAAATCTTGTGGGGCTGTGCTGCTATGACTGAAAAACAAGTTGCAGCAGAAATGTGCAAATGCATATTAAGTTTATTGTTCTTTGCTTTTCCTTGCCTCAAAATCAGATTTCTTGCAACATGAACACAGTCAGCAAACCAGAAATTTTGAATGTATGGCATGAAAAAAGACTAAAATTGCACTAATGATATTCCTTGGCTTCACCATCTGCCTGCACTCTATTGCATTCAGTGGTTCCAATAAAATCCCAGTGAACCAGGGATGAGATGTGTATGTCTAGCAGAGCTGACTGAACAGAAAAAAACACCTAAAGTTCACATTTCGTACAAGGACCTTCTCCCATGCAACACAGTGCTTTTACTTTTCCTCTTCATCTATTTCTTTGTTGCCTTGGTAAATGTTAATCATGTAGAGAATCCTCCAAACAGAGCAACTAAGTGTAAGTCTGTATCTCAAAAAAAACCTTTTCTCCTATGGCTGCTTTTAGACACAAATCTGGGAGAAAAAATGCTCCACTGTGACAGTTCTGACCACCCTCCATGACAGGTCAGCAGATGGTGTCTTTAAGTGATGAATCTGACAACTTTTGGGGGTTAGTTGACTGAAAATGAATTATTATAAAGGAAAAATGTGCACTGTTTTCTAACTACAGTTTCCTACTGCCATCCAACAATAGCATAAATGAGGATTCAGTGCTGGTCAAAGAAAACCACTTCCTAACATCTGATTTGTGGGCCATTAATCTTGGCTGCCCATTCTCCACTTTCAGTCTGAAAAGCATTTTAGCTCAGCAGGTGATGCTGTCAGTGACAAATGAACAAGATTAAAATCAAGTGATGTGGACAAAGCAAACTGTCTCAAAATGAATCTTCCTGTACTTGGAAACTACTCAGATTCTTATGTTACTGGAAACAGGGCTAGTGGCTTTGTGACCTTAATCTAAGAGAATTAAGAAATGGTATTTCTGTCATAGTGAACTAAAAAAAAAATAAATAGAACCTTCATGAGAAGTAACTGGCATGTTTCTTGTAGGATTCAACTCAATCTTTCAGGTTTTGCCTTATCTTAAGGACTCTTTTTATATGGATGTTAAAATGTATTACACCTAAAGATAAGAATGCTATTACTGGCTATGAAATTTCCATACTGAATAGGGTCACACATAAGAAAGATGGCACAAAGAGGTGTGCCCAGTGGTCCAGAAACAGTCTAGCTGTGAGAGCATGAGACACTTTGGAGGAGAGGAGTGCCTGTGAATTTGTACATTTGCACTGAGTGAAGATACAAAGATTATGGGAATGGCTTCTGAGACACTGGGAGAGGCAGCATAATTGAAGCTGCAAGGACTCACTTATTAAAGGTGGCTCTGGGAACCCACCTGGAAAGAGAAGATAACTTCAGCAGGTAAGAAAGAATACTCCACAAGAAGTGGTGTAGTAGATCCAGAGGAGAATGAGAGAGAAAACTCTCTGTAAGGTAGGGAGACAAGATTTTCCTTAACAGGTGTCTTAAGAATCAGAAAGGTAACATTATAAAAAGTTACATTAATAAAGAAGGAATGGACAGGATTGAAAATCAGACCCAAATAACTCCTTTCATTTAGAGACTGCTGTAATGACTCTAAGGAGCGAGGCAAAGCATGGAAAAATGGCACAGAAAAAGGGAGTACAAATGGAAAATGTTTTCTGAGGCACTCTTTTATGTCTCACACACTTCCCAATATCCTGCAATTGACAGGCAGATAGTGCACATCATAATGTGGGGGCACATTCATCTCTCCAGATGCATTAGCCACCTTGCTTCACGGGGGGTAGGTGACAGTATATTAGGACTTCCAAAGTACCTTCCTTTAGGAGCAGGGTGGTGGCTGGGCATGTTTGCTCTCGTGAGAAGTGCTAACCCCTACATAAGCTCATGCTTTGGAAAGATATGGGATGGTGATTCCTGTGACTGATGCTAAAGGCAATAGTCATTTAGATTTGGGATTCTTGGATATTCTGGGAAAGAGGATGTGAGGGACTGGGGCGCAGTGGCAGCCATTTTGTCTCAAAGAAGTCCTTTCTTGGAATAAGATGATAGGGAACATCTAAGGGCTGTGGAAAAAAAGAGTGGTGTAGAGCAAAAGAACAGAAAAAAAAAATAGACACGTGCAAAACTGCTGAGGAGAAACTGGAGAGAAGGAAATGGAAGAAAATTACGATGTATGCATAAATTTTTCTTTGAATATTAACACAGAGATGAACATTTAGGACTATTTTTCATCATTTTTTGTACGTGATTGCTGGGGAGATTTGTGCCCTGGTTGAAGGGAGGAGAAAATGCCCTTGTTCCTAAACCCGATCTCTATATTATGCAAAACTGGCAGAATTATGTGAACTTGTGTCTATACTGAGCTCCCAAACATATGCAGTCAATAAAAATGTTGCAATGGTTGATGAAGAGAAACTCAGATTTAAAGCACAAGAATAGCAAAAAACTGTAATTTACTCCTTCTACTTGACCCTCTAGATGTGCATTGAACAGGGATTATGTAGACCAGCACTTCTTTAGGCTTCAAATAGTATTCAGAAAGCTATAAGAGTTGGGGAAATTCATCGCTCCCTTCAGGCTTTCTTGTCTGCTTTTCCTTTCATTTAACTATCTTTTCCAACAGTTACTGTATCATGTTATATTTATTTTTAAAATTGTTTTTTTTCCACATTTCACTGAAAAAGGGATGTTTTCCTCTAGCCACCACAGAAGATTTTTTTGGAAGTCTTAGTCTTAGGGCATATGTCTGCCCAGTTTAACTTTGTCCTTTATACCACCCAAAAAATGTACCTTGTTTACTTGCTGTGTCTGGTCCAGGAATTTGTGTATTGCACTTCAGAGTTCAAGATTTAGTTACTAATTGGATAGGAAGTAACTTCTTGAAGATATGTGAACTGTACAACCTCTGATCTAATTATTCTAGTTATTCATAAGTAATAGAGGTGGTAGAAAGTTCTTTGCTGATGGGGGCAGGACAGAGATGCTGCCAGAAATGAACCCTAGATTGGGAGGGGTGGGGCTGAAAGGCAAGAAAAGGTATATAGGGAAGCTAAAGAAAAGAACAGTGCACTCTGAAAAATTCTGTGCATATGTAGATGTCTGTCAGTATTGGCAGATGTCTTTCAGGGTTGGTTTGAGCCCTTGTCCAGAAACAAGCTGTTCCATGATCAAATTTTCTAGGCGTGGAAGAATGATGCTTCTTCTCGTGATAAAATATTTCCCTTAGTAACAGGTAGTTAAGTTGTTACCTGTTTTCAGATCAAAAACCCATGAGGTTCTATGGCTGGGATTTTTTATAGGTAAATCTTAAAGTGATTTGAAATATTACTGAGGTGTTCTGTCATCCTACTGAAATCTATTTTCTTATCTGGGGTTTTTATAGAGCAAGAAATGTGGCAACTGAACCAAAAACTGCTCCAAGTGTTGTAGGACTGTGAAGGATGAAAAATTTCAGCTTTCTGCTTGGATTATCATGGGAAAAAATTGCAAAAATAACAAAATTCCCAAATCATCTAAGCACATTATGGCCAGCAGATTTAGGGGAGATTAGTCCTATGTCTTAGCTGGTTGCATGGGGACATCCAAGATGCTCCTTTATTTATCAAAAAAATTAGTACAGGATATCCAGTTTCTAACCAAGCTGGCAGAGATATTTCTTCAGATACTTCCTATATGTGGCACCTGCGTGAAGCCTAATGCAGACTTCTGCGGTACCTGGTGGTCCAGATTCTTTGCTGGCTTTCAGATTTTCATGTCATTGAGATTTACCTGGTTTGCACTGCTGTAAATGAACGCCAAAGCAGGATTCAAGAAATTCTCTAATATCACAGAAAATATTCACCTTGCAAACAACTAAAGTTTTTATTATTTTCACTACCCATCTGAACAGAATATTTTTTCACTTACATTTTGCGCAAGCAGACACACCAATATTAATAACTTTGAGCATGTCAAACAAATATTACTTGTTGCTGAGGAAACAGGATGCTAATCTCAAACCAACATAGATATTTTCTTGTAAACTACCAATTAGGCAGTAAGGTTCAACAGGGCATGCAGTTACCACAGAGTAATCATAGCTGTGGAGATTTATATGGCATAGTAGAATTTAATGGTA
The DNA here is from genome assembly GCA_013397865.1 of Struthidea cinerea. Lineage (NCBI taxonomy): Eukaryota > Metazoa > Chordata > Aves > Passeriformes > Corcoracidae > Struthidea > Struthidea cinerea. The sequence continues at coordinate 2,104,992 of VZTI01003754.1, read as the reverse complement.
CAAGTTCATGGGGGATATGAATTCAACTCAATTAAAAATTATGAATAATATGATCAGTCCCTAAAATTCTTTTTTCCCTGAAGTCACAATAAAATTACATGGACAGGAGACAGCACCAAGTTTTAAATTTTATAGTGTTCTTCTCCCTATGCATGTGTTTAAATCTTCTAATTTTTTTTTTGGTCAGACTCATGCCGTACTCGATTATGGTACCTTTTCTCATAAGTCTGGTATTAGTCCTCAGCAGCAGCTTTTTGGAAAGAAGTCTCAATCCCTTTCCTTGTCAGAGGACTGGAGCCAACACTGCCACTAAAAGAGCTTCTCTGTCTGGAATGAAAATCCTGGACGAAGTGTGAGATCTGCATCAATAAAACGTTATTCCTTCTTGGCAGAAACTCAAAGGGAAGGCAGGTGGCAGTAACACTGCCTCCACTCTGATGATGTGAAATCCCTCTGCAGAGGTCCGTGGGTTCAGCTCTGACATATGAAAATACAACATATAGCATCTTTTATCGGATGTGGTGAATTTAGTTCTTTTGGTTTTCTTTTCACTTGAAACAAGTGCTCTGGTGTTCTTTCACAGAGTCTTAATAGAATCCACCATAATCCAAGTATACTTAGTGTCAAAGCACCAAGCATGTGAAATTTAAGGGTTTGGTAAAATGTGATAAGGAAAAGAGCTTTTTCTTCCCAGCTGCCAAAAAAGCCAGCATACAGAGAAGGCATAAACCACTTCAATAACTGAAAATTTCTTCCTATGTATCCTGTGAAAATAGTCTATGTAAAACAATTAAAAAACCTGAAAAGACCAAGCAGCCATGTTCCAAGAATGGAAGGACTTCGGGGAAAGATTAAAATAAACCAAAATTAATCTACTATTTTGATCTGGATTGAAGTGTAAATAGTTCAGGTATATTATGAAGAAATATTTTGATGAGTTAGCAGGCTGCTCACAGCTGCCTGGGTCTGAGAGCCCATCCACATGTCTGCAGGCAATGGAGTCATCAGTTGGCTTTCCCTCATAAAGAGAGATAGGGACTGAATCTCTTCCCTTGCTGAACACTTCAGCTTTCCTGAGAAGAAAGGAGGCAGTAGCACAAACAGGGCAGATGAAATACCACTGCAAATCTAAGAGTGACTTCTTGCCAGATAAGTTTCTTCCAGCAGACTGGCAAGCAGAATAAAACTCCTGGTGCTTCATCATGTATGATCACAGTCTGGGGTTAAGCTTATGTTGAGCATGGAGAATCTGTTACCTTGCACACTGATGGCAACTTGTGTAAATGGCAATTAATTGTGTTGCAAACTACTTTAAAAGGCTAAGATTTAATATATCTTAAACAGTGTCTGAAAGTCATCTAGTGAGATGGTGTTTATCAAATCTACTCTTTAATGCAAAAATTTTTCACTATTCAAGGTTTGGTAAACTATTGGAAACCCTGAATCAGCCTTCCCTGATACCTTATCAGATGTACTGAAGAAGAAGGAGTGCTGGAAGTTTCCGGAGGAGGAGAGAGAGAGCTGCGTGAGTACTGAGGCAGCCATGGGATGATTGAATGCCATGGATTTAGTGACAATGGCTTTAGAAAATAAAGTAGCAATTTAACTGAATTGTTTCTGAGTTCACAACCCAGAGTCAACTTAGAGATAGTTTCACTTCCTTGATACGGGGTCAGAAATCATAGAAGCACAGAAGCACAGAATGGCTTGAATTGGGAGGGATCTTAAAGATCATCTAGTTCCAACTCCCCCATTGTGTGATGCCACCCACTAGATCTGGATGTTCAAAGCCTCATCCAGCTCCTCTGCTCGTTAGAATAGTTTACCAGGGGATCTCTCATCTACTAATTCTTTAAAAAGCTGGAATTACATGCTTCCAAAGTTCAGGCCCATGTTCCTCAAGATCAAAAATTTGCTACAGCCCAGAATTCCTCCATTCCTAACCTCTTTAATGAGTTCATTTGCATTGGTGAGCACCAGGTCCCGTAACTCTTCTCCTCTGGGTTTTTTATCCAACACATGGATGAGGAAGTTATCCTCAACACAGTCCAGGAGTCTCCTGGATTGTGTACAGCCAACTGTATTTCTTACCCTGCAGACATCCAGGTGGTTGAAATCCCCCATCAAGATGGGAGCCTGTGAGGGTGATGCCTCCTGCAGCAGAAGCAAGAGGTTTCATCAACAGCCTCCTCCTGCTCAGGTGGACTTAGACCTCCACCTCAAGGTGCACTTGAAAAAAAAAATCAATCCTTGATTTTTACCCAGAGGTACTCAGCATGTTTGTGGCTGTTTCTCAGAGGCAGCTATTCACAGCTTATTCATTACTTAACCTAGAGTGAAACATCCCCTCTCCTCCCACCCAGCCTATCTCTTCTGTGCTTATAGCCCTCAATTGCAGTATTCCAGTTGGGAGATTCATCCCACCAAATTTCCATGATAGAAATTAAGTAATAGTTTTCTAATTCCACCATGGTTTCCAGCTCCTCTTACTTATTATCAATGACACATGCATTGGGTGTAGAAGTACTTCAGCTGAATAAATTTTCTGGAAAAAAAAAAAAGAAAAGGAAAAAATATTCCTCAGTTTTAGACCTCACTTTGCAGTGGGTGACTATAAAATCTCTTTTGGAATTATTGTATTTTGATTAACATGTCTAACACTCATTAAGACCAAGACAAAGTAGTGAATAAGCTCTCATTAGTCTCCCAGCTGAGAAAGGTATGTAGAAAGGAGGACATCATGGTTTCTTTTCCAGCTCTGCTGAGCGCTTGTTTATGTAAAGCAAGAGAGTGCCATGGAAAGCTGACCCTTCTGCAACACATCCTGGAGTTTTAAGCGGCAGGTAATGAACTGCTGGTGAAACTCTAAGGCTTCAGTAAGCAATATGCATCTGGTGTTAAACTACAGTAAACAAAAAGATGATGAATTCCTCAGATCATGCGTTAATCCAAGTCCAGCTGCACATGATTTCATGGGATTGCTGCAAAATCCATGGACTTCTTTCTCTGACGATGCTCAGACACCACTACTGGCTCTTCTTACTTTCCTGGTAGGAATAAGAAATGCCTAATGTGTAGAGAAGGAAATTGATTGCAAAGGCAACTCTGAGGAGGTGGCATCAACCTTTTGTAAGTATTGGAAAGAACCAAACACTGGTATTCTACGTAAAATAGGGATGCCCTTAAATTGTTAAAAAGCTGTGACCATTGACCATAGTTGCTCTCGCAGGTTACAACTTGTGTATTTAGCAGTACAATTACTTTATTTTTCTGGTGATTGCCCAAAAAGAAAAGAATTAAGATTTTACATGGAACAGATTAAAAAAAAAAAAAAAACAAACCCAACTCAACCCAAACCAAAAAAACCCAACTCAACCCAAACCAATACAAAACCAAACTACCAGCAAAGAAACCCTACCACACCCTTAATTCTTACCATGTTTTTTTCTTAATTTTTGGTTTGCTTCACTGGAAAATGGGTCATTTTTCTTGCCCAGAGGGACAACATTTGTGATTACCACCTAAAATATTTTAAATTTCATGAATGTTGCATTGAGATGTGTCTATAGAGCTGTCTTCAACATTCTTTTCCAAAGCAATTGCTTATTATTTCTCGTGATACTATATTTCTTAGCTATTTTAAATATTTAAAGAGGTCTGATAAAGCCTACCAAGTGCTTATAAAATAATTAATTTCTTAGTGTAAGTTTCTATGAAACACATGGTTCAAAGGCATAGACCCACATTGAAAAATCACCTTTTGCTTTACATATGGAGGTATATTTTATGGCAAAGCGGTATACAAACCACATTTTTAAGGTGGTTCAGTGTTGTAGTGTTATACTGTATAGCGCATTCCTTTTTAATTAGCTATACAGTTATTGACTTATTTGAAAAAAAGTACTCAATTTACCTGAATAATGAAAAATAACAGATAAAAAATATTTGCTTGAGGGAAATACCTTGAATGATGGGCCCATAATTTATGGGGATATAGTAAATGAGGTTAGAAGATTCAAAGGAGCTATTTAACTGACCAGCTGCTGACTTGAGACTTGTTCGCCTAAAAGTTTGCAAGAAGGTTGTATTTATGTAAACAAATCCCATCTCATGTGCCTGCATCAGAGTAAGGTGAGCTTCTTGAGTGTACTGACTACCAGATCAAATCAGTTATCTAAACATAGCTTCTGGTCCATCCAAGATGGTTCAAGATAGTCAAGATAGCTACACAAACCTGTGGATGTGACATAGGTCCTACCAGAAACTTGTACCTTTCTAGAATAGCAGATTTAGGCCATTGTGATTGCCCTAAAAAATCTCAAAAAGATGTTTGCATTTAGAGAGTTAAATCAAGCCTAGCTATATATAGATAAACACACAAAAAAATCTGCCTGAAGGACCTGGACAATCCTGGTCCTTCAATGAGAGTTGATTCTCATTATTTTTCCCACCAAATATATTACATTTATTTGCGTACTAATTTGGGGCTCAATTAAAAAGCACAAATATGACTTTTTAAAAGCAGGGGGATTATGATAATTCCAAAAATGTTTCTGTACCTACGCAGAAGCAAAGGACTCAGCTGGTGCTAATGAAATTGACTATGTTATTCTTCATTTTTTTTTGCATATGATGGTTTTGATGAGATGACCATAGCTTGCACATCCACTTGGCCAGTACAGTGTAGAAGCTGCAGCTGAACTCAGTTTTATCATAGATATATTATGAAGCATTGCTCACATTTAGAAAGTACAGGTTCAATTATTAATGTTCAAAGGAGTAGAAACTTCATTGCAGGTAGGGATTTAAATTCGGATTACCTACACAGAATGAAAGGCATGTTTTGGCAAGAAAAACTACTGATATTAATGTGGGTATGACTGTGCAAAGATAGCAAACACAAGGAAAAAATGGGAACTAATTTGAGCAGTGATAAAATTCTTTGTATAGAAATAGCAGTTACCAATATGAACATTTTTTAGACTAATATACTGCATGCTGTTCCTTGCAACTGCTAAATATGCAATTAATTTCATATTTACTACTGTGACATTTTAGTCAGATAGTAGTATTGTTCATTTAAATGGTTGTACTTCTTATCTTTATGCATTTTTCCTCATTGTAACATGCGGACCAATATTAGCTTTTAAGATAAAACCTTTCTACCAAGAGGAAGCATCAGCGAAAATGGAGAAGGAGATAAATGAAGGGTACCTTTGGCAATTAAATATGCTGGCACAAGATTTCATTCATACATATTCTTCAAAACACAAGAAAATTGTATTTCCTTCATAGGAAGAACTACCACACACCTCTATCTCCCTCTGCACATTCCTACGTATTCCTTTTTATAGCACATACACATAGCGCTGGATAGTGAACAAAGGACACTTCTTGTCAGGCAAATGGCACTTAAGAACAGAATTTATATGTATAAACATTAAATGGGATATTTTACTACCAGAAGTAACCTAATCCTAAAGGTAGTCTTCAGACTACTTGTGGATTTCTCCCATTCCAGCCTGATAGATGTGATATTGCCACAGCTTTGTGTTCCCGAGCCCTGTCGATAGTGAGGCTGAGCATGCGTCCCCAGTAGGCAGCCAGGGGTGAGCGCACCTGTACACGCATGCACGAGGGCACACAGAGCCCTGCACACAGTCACACAGGTCCGCTCAGACAGACTGGCACCTTCACTGACACTCACATGAACACATACAATGCTACATTTCCCCATTCTTGGTCCTCCTGATCCTTTTCTTGCCTTTGGTCCTGCCCATAAGCCTCTTACAGTAAGTTTTACTTGGTAACCAAATGCTCTTCCCCTGCATCCTCTAACAAGTTCTCTGCTTCTGCAGGCAGCAACACCATCTACCTTGTATGGCTTTCTTGATGGAGTATCTTTCCTTGACACTGAAGGGAGGGTTTCAAGAAGGTGGAGCCAGCCTTTTCTAGACCAAACAATAGGACAACACACAATAGTCAGAAATTCATGCACAGAAAGTTCTATCTGAATACGAGAAAGAACTTCTTTACTGTGCAGGTGATAGAGCACTGGAATAGATAGACCAGAGAGGATGTGGACTCTTCCTCAAGGCAGATGTTAAAAAACTCTCTGAGTGCAATCCTGTGCCATGTGTTCTAGGATGATCCTGGCTGAGCAGGAAGGTTGGATCAGGTGACCCCGGTGTGGTCCTTTCTGACCTCACCCATTCTGTGATTCTGCGACTCTTGGTGAGTTTCCCATCAGGAACAATGACCAAATTTCCTTCTTTGATAGCTTCAGGATAGTCAGTTCAGTGCCATTTTCACCAGTGATGTTAGTAGGGCTCTTCCACCAATCTTTGCATTTATCATGATTTCTCTTTAATCACACACTAACATTTTTATATGTACATACAACATATCAATATAATTACCCCTCTCCCTTATGTTCTACTGTTTTTCCATCTAAGTCAGAGTCTGCATGCAAGGAACTGCAGGGAATGTTTATGTCTGTCAATTTCAAGGTGCAAATTTGCTAAGCTGCTGCCTGGCTCCTTTACATAGGCTCTCTCATTACACTGATCACTTAAAAGAGGTTAAAGTTTCAGCTTTACTGAGCTTACTGAGAATGTAAGAGTTCTGTGGACACAATTCAGCTCTACCGTCCTCAACTCGGTTTCTCTGACAGTGGTATTCTCACAGTGGTGTAGAGACAAGAGAATTAAAGGTAAATCAAAGCTCTCACTGTTGAGAAATAAACTGTTTCCTCGAGGACCTGTTTATTCAAGAGGCTACTACATTCCAAAGTTCCATTTCAGATACAACAACACTGACATGCCAGGTGCCAGTAGAGGAACTGTGCAGAAATAACTGAATTAAGAAAATTAAATTTTCTGTGGAAGCTTTTTTTTTCTTTTTAAAAAGAGAGTTAAAAGACTTATTTTCCTCCTGGAGTGTCTGGCCATGGGCCTTATGTCATAACAGCCTTCCAAAATATATTCAGAACATGATGAATTCCAGATTGTAGGTTAATACTTGGACTTGATGATCTTAGAAATCCTTTCCAGCTTTAATGATTCTATGGTTCTATATGGCCTTCTGTGTAGCAATTTTTTTTCTTGTTGGATCAAGTATGCTTTGTTTTCCTCTTGCATAAAAAAGATTGTTAGCTTTTAAGCTGTCTTCTGCAAACAATGTTAGGGAAATATCACTCACTTTTATTTAATTCTAAGAATTTTAATAAGGCATAGAGAGCATTAATATTTAAACTCACTTACAAAATAATTTTTTCCATGGTAGTATTTGTTCAGTTTTCTGACTTACTGAAGTGCAATACATTCACATTTCAGAGCTCCAAGAAGAATTAAGAACTGTCTGACACTGTAAAGAGGGTTCAGTCAAACTCATATTCAATAGAAAAAAAGCCCCACAGGATTCCAAAGAAAACAGATACCAGAGTGTAGCTAAGAGGAAATTATGAAGAAAGACCTTGAAACTCACTCCAAAATTATTACTTGGTAGCTCTGACATTGGACTTTCAAATTGCTGTTCCATTGGCTTAAGTTATTGCCATTAAAAACCAGGCCGAGTCATTTCTATATTCATGTATAGGCTTTTTTGTTGCTTTGGATAATCAATACTGCATTTCTTAAAGGCATATTAATTTCCTTACAGGTATGTGATGATTTTACATTCCAAGAGTCATGTTATGATATCTATTCTCAATATTACTTCAGTGAAATCACTGAAACTAGATCCTATAAATAAAGGTAGGGATTCCAGAAAAAAAAAGAGAGAAAAGAATTTCTTTTCTGATATTTCTGCTGCAGAGATTTGTAGTTCAGAAGGTGGATAAATTGCATGACATTTATGACTCTTCTTTCTTCTATTCTCTGGCATTGAGGGAAGTATCTTTAATACTACTGCCAAAGATAACTGAGTCCAAAAATAGTTTGCCACACAGTACCTCTTCAGAGATTTTGAAATTATTAAATAAAATTCTTCAGGATGTACTCAGTCTATAAACAATGCACTTGTTTCTATTAGGAATAAATATTTGGAAAAATATCTACTAATTAGGCTAGAAAGAGTCAGTTCCTTTGTAACTATCACTACCATTACTGCATGGCCTACAGCAGAAAAATCAAAGTTGCGTCAGTGTCCATCAAAATTACCAATCTATCACCATGAACACACTGTATTGTGATGTTGTCACTTTAACCTATTACACATGACTGAGGAAAATGGTTTTAACAGCTAAATTACAGTAATACAGGAGCTACTGATAAGTTCCTAGAGCTTCCAGCTTCTGTACCACAGAATATCTTGACACTCCTACAGCAAAACTGAATGTCAAACTGACCACAGGACTATATGTAGTGTTCACTGTGAAATTCCTGTCACTGCAATCACAAGTGTTTATTTACTAAATCTTAAAAGAAAAAATAAGATATTCAGGGTTTTTTTCAGAAGACTGGAAAAGCATCCTGTGGAGTTTTCACAGACATTTGCTTTCATTTTCAAGAGCTTTGCTATGGATAATTCAGTCCTTGTGGTAACAGCTAAATAACACAGGCTAATCCAGTAGCCTTTGAAGTCAGAATGCTGATATTCCCACTGAAGTAGGCAAGTACTTGTTAATGAGTAGATTGACCTCTTATCTTTAGGAATATGCCATTATCCCTAAAGTTACTCTGCTCATACACTCGCCTTTCTAGCTGTGGATCCAACTGCAATGCACTTGAGATATTCAAGCCCCAGTGCTGACTAATTTGAAATCTCTTTCATCGTTTCATCATTTCTATTACTTGCATGAAACTTGCTACATGTCTTTTCTTCTTCTAGTTCCTATGGGTTACTGAGGTACTTGGCTTCATGCATGATGTTAAAGGAAATTTGTTACAGATTTGTGATTTCACAAAGATGTATGTTTCTTCATTTTCCCCTCATTTCTCCCCATTTGTTTTTTCTCATATTCCAGATTATATTTATTTCTTACTATATTCCCCTTCTCATTTTTTTTTAAACTTTGAATCCAGTCTACAGGGTGAGACTTACACCACCCATTTTTCTATAAGCCAAAAAAAAGACTAATACACGAATAACCACAATAAAAATGGAAATGCTAGACAGTCTTCATTCATCTGGAAGCTAAAATGCGTGTTTGATTATCTTATAAGGTACAGAAGAGAACAGTAAGATCAAATATTCATGTGCATGCCTCTTAGTGATTTCTTTCATTCAAATGTATGTCAGCACAGGGCTGGATGAGCCTAAAAATAAAGCCTCACTAAAGAAAAGTTGCTCCTGGCTTAAAATTTCACAGACACATAAGAAAACTGAATTAAAACCACTAGAGAATTTCAGAGTGACAAAAGACTGAATGCCAAAAAGAAATGAATCTGTCTATTTATAACCAAATTAAAAGTTTGAATCAATACAAGAGGAATCAGTGGCTTATGGTCAGTTAGTTATGAGATGGATGGAATACATCAGTGAGAGAGATAGCATCCGGGAATGCAGTGAGGTAACTGGAAAATTAGAGAATCATCCCACAAATATTGAAAGTTACTCAACACCATAAAGTCAGCAAAATCATGTATGGGATTAACAGCAGGTATGAACAGAAATGTTAGCAAGCCTGTGTGACATAAAAGTCAAAGCTTTCCTGATTTTCCCCTTTGTTTCTTCTCTGCCACAGGATATAACTCATCCAGAATATATCATATTTAAAAGATATGACTGGATTGCTTTTGTGCCATGTGCATAGTAAATTTAACTGCATCCATACTGCAGATTTGAAATGCTCAGCTGTTTTTCCAGAATTTCCAGATATCTTCATCTGTATCCAATGTCATCCAGGCTGCAGAAAGCAAAAACTCATAAGTGAACAGACAAAGTACCCAAATAATTTCCAGACAGAAAACGAAGACAAGCCTTGAAAAAACTAAATGAATGTCCATTGCTTCCTTTATACTGTAAGTTTTGAGTGAATCACTAGTAGGGCCCATTTTTAGCATGTTTCTCTCCCAGTACATGCTTTTTGTTTTCTAGCCCCTATTCCTTAAATCTTAAAAAAAACAAAAAAAAATTAAAAAAATATTTAAACCCCAGCGCAGTTTTGGAATTAATGTGTTTCCACAACAGAAACTTTATTGAAAACACAATTAAATATAATTAAAATAGCAAATTACAGCCTCTGAAAGTAATTTAAACATATGTTAAGGTATTCAAAATGTAGATGGACTGCGTGACCTTTAACACACAGAATTTAAAAGTAAAATATCTTTTCTCTTATTGCTGTTTTCAATACATTTACATTTCTTCTCCTTTATGAAAAAAGCAAAATAGAGTAACTTCTTCATTTCTTAATTCTTTTTTTTTTTTTAAATTTCACAAATCAAAAAGTAAAGCTGAAGAGGCTGGAGGCTGAAAGGCTGATATGCCCTTCCCTTACTGCTCTTCAGAATTAAGTACCCAGGACTGGCAGAGAAGGGAAAGGCCCATTGCAACAAAAAACCCCACATATTGATGTGTCCATGACCCATACAGATATTATTTGGCATTCAAGACTGCTTACTAGTGTAGTGGAATGACAGTCATAGAAATCTGCCCACTAGGGCTTCAGCTCCTCTGTTTGTGCAAAATTCCTGTGTTTCTTTGGAGGTAATGCACCCTTCTACATGATCTGAAGACACATTCTGGCTGTAAACAGCACACAAAACCTTGTATTTATAATGAACATTCTTTTTCTAAGGCCTATTCATATCTAAGGAACAGGAAGCTGAACTTCTAAGAGTTTCCAAAGATAAAGTAGAATTTTAAAGTTCTTTAACTTTTCACTTGCTTGAAATTTCTCTCAAGTTAAAAATAACCAAAACATTACCATTTAATGGTCACTTGTGAATGAAGCCATTGATGACAATACGTTGCTTACCTCTGTAATTCTCTAGCAATAATCTTACACAAGTGTTCACTAATGGAACTCTTGACAAATTGCTATGTATTCCAAGAACTAATAGATCTGTATCTAAACAACACACCTTTCTTCTTTAGCAAAGACAACAAGATCTGTTTGGAATTTTTTGAGAGTTATGAGTTGACAAATAAAAATAAAAACAAAAATTCAAATCAATGCAGAGGGAAATTACCGTCTCTGTTACTTTACAATCCGTATTGAACATCCAGCTGTTCTGTGATGTTCATTAGACTAGAAATACAAGCTAGAAATAGTCCAGCCTACCTCTTAAAGTCATTGCCAGCAACAGAAACAAATGTATTTCAGCAGCACAATTATTGATCTGTGCTATTTATAAAGACAAGTGTTTTTCCATTTATTCACTCATGTTATATGGGATTTGAAGCTTATTTCATGTTCTCCAGCCCTTCTTTATTCTTATTTCTACCTTTACCTTCATTTTTTTTTCTATCAGAGGTAAATCTGAGTACAACTTAAATCCATTATTAGAACTCTTTCTGAATATTTAATTCCTCTGAACCTCTCCTTCCTCTTGAGAAGATGCAACATTGACTCCCAAACAGTGCAACAAAACGTGGCACTTTACTGAGTCTGAAGTGAGCAATATAGAGCCAAACGAGCACCATCTCACCAGGCCAGTGCTGGTGAGCTGTATGCACAGGAATTTTCTCACTGTTTTCCTAACCAACCCCAGCAAGCCACCTGTTCCTCTGCTTGACCATCAGTTTCCTCTGGTTCTCAAACACACTCACCTAGCCATGTGCTCCTAACAGAAGATGATATATATCTACATGAAACTTATCTGGAGGTTTATCTCTCTGCTGTGTGTTCAAGTTTGTTCTCTTCGGTTTGATTTTTCATGGATTAGGATTTGTACCTCTTCCTACATATTCCCTTCAGGTTTGCTGTACCGCCAGAGAGCATGACAGCCCTGGAGAGTGCACAGCTGGCACCAGCACTTGCCTTTTGTTAACGTGCCCCACGCAGCAAGGACTAAGCTAGCACTGGAACTGGTATGGTGAGAGCAGAAAAAATTGTGTGGTACTGCTCCCAGATGAATATCAAAACATACTAATGTTTTAACTTAAAGAACAGTGATAATTAGCCCTTCTCTTGTCCCTGTCCTTTCTTGGTCAGGCAAAGCTCATTTCACGTGGGAGCTAGAGCGAATGGAAAAGACATCCAACAGAATTTATGGAGAAATTCTTCAAACATGAAGGATATGGGAAATGGATTTTCCTTGCCATTGAAGATATGTTGTAGATTGTTAGCCTGCCGCTTCTTTCCTTCCACAGGCACAGTGAAAAGATTCTTTTTAATATGTAAAGAAATAGAGATTTCTTTGAGATTCAGATTAATAATTTATTTCTAATCTTATCAAATAATTAAGAATGAATGTCTCACTTTTAAAGTTGGGATCTTGAGATTTATGGAAAGTAAAGCATAATTAAATGTTTAAGAAATATATCACTAAAAGGCAATTTGGTTGATCTTAATCTTTTCAATCTTAAAATAGAGGATTCCAGCTATTGAATAACTCTCTAATCAGTGAAAAAAAAAAAACTTAAAAAGATTCTGAGATTTTTATTAGTCATTTGGAATGTCTGTTGTTTCAGGCTTTTATAACTTTAAAACTTCTGAGGGGGTTGTAGTTTCTTTTTTTGTTGTTGTTGCTTTGTCTTAGAAGAAACAAGCAAAATGCTTTTTCTTAATTACTTCAAAACTGAGAAGCTACTTCTTTCCTCCAAATTCTTTCCTTTACTGAGCAGTCCTTATTTACCTCTCCTTGCATGCATTGTTTCAGAAAGGACATATTCATTATGAAGTGACATTTAAAGTTTTCAGAAACTCCACATCTCCAGAAGAATTCTGTGGCATGCATGGAGATAGGTCACTGGACCAGTAGTTCATAGACTGGTCCAGTGGCTTTCAAGTACATTCCAGAGTTTTGAAGTTTTGCTTCTAAAACCATGGAAAGTCCAGAGGCATTTCTGCCATTAGTTTTTCAATGAGAACTCAAGTTCTCAATGTCACTATTTTTTCCAGCAATTTTTATGATATGCTTGCATTTAACTACTAAGATGAAGTATATTGTACTTTTGATATCATACAGCAGTTTACTTCATTTAAGATCATAAAGGACACCAAAATTAATTTATGTAGACACAGCAAAAGCATATAGACATAAAAATGCAGATCTCAGTCTTTTGTTGTATACTTGTGAGGTGATGCTGGGGTATGTATCCAAATTCTGCAGTTCAGGTGTCATTTTGGTTTACAGACAGATAGCTCCATGCTGAGTATTTAAACCATAAGGTCTTTACAGCTCTGCAAGGCTGCTGCAAAGATTTGTTTTTCCTCTCTTAAATCTCCTTAATCCCATTCTGGAGTATAAATACTTCCATAATCTCTTGCTTTGGAGTGAAGATGTCATTATCCGAGATGTCATTTTTTCACTAATCCTTGTTCTGAGTGGACACATTCCTGCATGACCAAGATTCTTTTTACCTAGCTAACAAGAATACTCATGCTCAGCTACTGCCTCTGCTCTTCCACAGTTTCTGTTTGCCAAAGTGCCAGGCAAAAACAGACTACTGTGAATCATCTAAGAATTCTCTATTTTTTTTTCCCCCTTAGTTTTTATTTATGACAAGACACTGGAAATATACAAGGAATTAAATCTTTGAAGAGAGATTTTTTATTCATGCAGAAAGGGCCCTGGAAAAAGTACAATTGCAGAAGATGACAAAGAATAAAGCTTAGTTCTTAAAAGTGCCGCATCTTTCTAAGACTCTTGTTTTCAACTTCTGTTGTGGGCTTTTGAATCAACATACAATTTTTGAACTTGCTTTTAGCTGAAAGCTATTTGAAGACTTATTTTTTCAATCAGCATCCTATAAAGGTCGAAATGTTTACTCCTTACTTTCATTACTATATTTTAAGAAGAGAAGCCCAATTCTAAAAGCTGAGTGAAAGACAAACCCTTGTCTGTTGGCACTTGCACAATAGATGCTCACACAAAACTCAGATGATTGACTTTTTAATGTTAAAACATGACATAGCAGTGCAGAGACACACAGATAAAGCCATTCTGTAAGGTTTTCAGTACATCAGTTTGATACTAGCAAAGCTCTCTATTATTTTCCTTCTTGGAGAATCAAGACACCTTTTTTTCAACTAGTTCTTTAATTTTTTGTGTACTGTGCCAAACAATGTCGACATTAAACTAATATTCTATTAGTGGAAGCTCTCAAAACTGAGATAGTTACATTTTAATGCTATTTGCTTACCACTTGAATGTTAATTTAAACTGGATATATTTTTTTTCTTTTTGTATTTTATATCATCAGGTAAGTAAATAGAAGTAAATTAAGTAATGACAACTCAAAACTAGAAAGCTACTTCCTTCATTTCAAGAATATGTCATCATCATGACATCTTCCTAACTGGTCTCAAGTGTTCTCATTTGATTCTTTTTTTTTTTTCTTAAAAGAGAAGCCCTCCTATTCATAATTCAGTTTTGGTGCTTGCTTGCTTTCTTTGGTCAAATGAACTGATCAGCTGCTATAAAATTTCCATTATTACAAATAAACTTTTGTACATAAACATTTTGAATGATGCTTTAAGACTGTGCAACTTACATGTCATGTTCTAGAGAAAATACATACTTCATACTCAGCACTTAAATGTGTCATTTCACACTAGCTTTGCAAAATACAGTAATATTTTAACAAATTTTACTATAGTTGGATCATTGTTACTCTGAGTATTATTACCAGTAAGCTGACAGCTAGTAAAACATCCTGAAAGAGTCATAGAAAAAACCTGTCCTTTAATTGTACTACTGATGATCAAACACCATAGTTGCCTAGAGTACCCCATCAAAATAGCCACTTATTAAATGCTGTCTTTTATGTTTCAAAAACTTGAAAGTGCTCCAGTGGGGCAAACTAATCCTGGTAAACTGCCATAAGGTTTTCCTAGTAGATCATGGTAGGAACAGATATCAGGACTGAAAGATCTTTAGGAAGGAGTCTGAAACATTGGGCAGGCAAGAATCGCACCCTTTTACAGTTTTAAAATGTGAACAGATGGTCGTTCTTGGACGTGCCTAGCTTAAGGAATGCTGTGAAAATAACGTGCACTCTAAATGGGATGCTAGTTAACAGGGATGTAAACAGAAAAATCAGTAGGAGGGTAAGGGGTGAGGAAATTACTGTATCTCACTGATACTGCTTCTTACAGAAAACTTGTGCCACTAGATTTATTTAGTGAGTTGCCTTTTTATGTTTAGTAACAGTTCATTTCACCATGTCAGTAAGTTTGTACTGCCATTATGCTATCAAATATCGTATTAGTGCTCTACTGAAGCACTTAAAGTGCAGCACTGCTGCAGGATGCACAGCTTTCTGGTGATGAGTTTTATTAAGCAGCCTTACAAGCCTCTGTGATAGCATTTTTCTTTGCACTTTGAGTATCTAACTAAAGAGATTTGATGCATTGTGTCTTGTTACGTCTGATTCTGTCAGCATAAGGCTTTGTGTGGCTCAAAGTGATGTGATTTGAGCTGCAATGCATCAAAGAGACTTTAAGTTTCTTCTGCCTTCTGAATAATGACAGAAATTTTTGCTACAAAACTAATGTCATGTAATGTTATATATTCTTTGTAGAAGAATTATAAAGCTTAGTTATGAGCAGGATGAAATTGATACAGGGAAAGGGGTGAAATCTGCTTCTTAGACACATACAGCAACTTAAAAGGAAGTCATAAGATAATGAACATCTAGCATCCTTGGATATGAGAGACAATACTTCTAAAAGCACTTTGTTGAGAGTTTACAAGTCAACAAGAAAAGAAAGATTACAAATAAGTTTTGGATTTTTTTGCTGGAAAACCTACAGGCTTGTAAACTGAATAAAAGGAGAGTAGGCCTTTTCGGATGAGAGAAATAATCCTCTGTGTATGTGTTTATGTGAGAGAGAGAGAAAAATGTGGGGAGGGGGAGGGGAGTAGGGAGACAGTGAGAAGCGCATTGAGACAGACAATTGGATGGGTAGTGGGACAAACACCTATAATATCAAGTTGTCCTGAGTAAGAGCCACACATCCTGGATCTTTACGATACCTGCTAAAGGTAGATACTAGAAGTTACATGGAAATTGTTGAGGTAACTCATTGATAGACATTTAGCCTCCTAAAACAATTTTATATGCCTGAATTAGAGGATGACTTCTAGACTTATAATTTCCCTTTTTCTTTTCCTCATCTCCTAAATAAGCATAATAATATCTTACTACCTCATGAGATGTGATGAAATGAACATTTGAAGGGAACTAAATTATCTCAGAAATTAAAGCCATATGGATAACAAGATATGTCCATCATGCAAATGTGTTTGAAACATCAAAAGGCAGCAGCTTTGTAAATCTTATGCACAGATTAGGAGGCTTTTTTGAAAATCTTTGCTATAAAAAGGCAGTTTATTGTAGAATACATTGAGAGATGCTGATGGCTGCTACCAAGAAAATCTTTGATCCAAAATCCATTACAGGTTTCATTAATGCCATCAGGTGTTCTATACACTGTGTTTCAGGCACAGTGTAAGTATCTGTTAATACAGAGAAGGAGCCAGCTAGGATTTTGGACAAATGGCAGATCTGGAGTAAATAGAAGGATATGCCTATTGAAAAGGACATGTGGTAGGAGAGGAAAACAAGTCTAGGGAAGGAGTCATGGTTAAGTCCTGAGAGAAGGCATTGAAATTTGACTTTTAGGAAACAACTGAAATGAGATTAAGTAAATTTTGGATCTTTTTCTTCTACTAATTTATTTTGCCTTAATTAGAGCCAGTAGTAAACTTGATATAAAGTACTGATTTCTCCTAATAGCAGCCATCCTTCTTGAAAGAAGACACATATCTTTGTCAACTCTTTAGGTCCACAAACATAAGAATGTTTTATTACACTACATGATTTCAATTTTAAGTTACAGAACACAACAAGTAACTGCTAGTTAAAAAAAAAAAAAAACGAATGGAAGTTTTCTTCCTTCAAGCCTGAGAAGGGAAAGAAATTATAGTATTTGATTGTGAATCATGTGTACATACATTCATACATTCTCAAAAATCTCCAGTAACTCTAGCTGCTTGCCTTGTGAAGAAGAGAGCTGTATGAACAAGCTCTCAATTTTTCTGCACTAGGCAAAATTTTTTTTCCATAATTGTTAATAGGTTAGAAAGGAATACATGCCAGCATACAAGCTAGAAATATTGAAAAGCTTTTCTTACAAAATATGTTTTGTATCTGTACTACTGCAGTTAGAATTTTAAATAGAAGACATGACAAACAGTTTTATGGGTCATACATTAGAAAAAGATGAAATTTAAAATTCTTGTTTCTAGACTGAGAAGTTAATATGGCCTTCCTTATACTGGTGGTGGAAAGTTAACTAGATTTCTTCCAACTTTTGTGTTTCTCAATGCAGGAATAATATGAATGGAAATTCCAACTATGATATGGCAATTCTGCAATTTTTTTTTAAGCTGGTGTTACCGATACTTTCTGGGTTGCTTGAAAGTGGCATTGAACTATGTCATAACAACAGGCACTGCTGAACCCAGCTTTCAGCCATGGCTTGATTTTGTCAGCACCCCTGTTGAAATCATCTGTACTGTGGCAATTCATTGTAGTATCAGACCTACTACTACATGTAACTCCCAGAAAAGTAAAGTGTGTATAGCTTCAGCTGTAATCAGGCAGTAGAAAATATTGTTCCTTTTCCATTTTATGCTGTAAATGTGATGGGCGTGGTGTGCCTGGAACTAGAATAGAATCGATGTGACTACTGAAACAAAAACAGGCTATCTTTTCTGATACATAAAATAATATCGTGGTATGCCTTAGTGCCACTGTTGGAAAATAAAATCAAGATCTAATATATCTTTCGTAGATGGGTGGCATAATTTTTTTGCTCAGAAAGTATTATCATTCATCACAAAAGAGAAATAAAGGAAAAAGCTAGACATAAAATCAAAGAAAAATATATTCTCTGGGTGAGACATAAGATATGATGATACCAGAATCCATGTGTTTCTTTCCTTGATCTTCTGTATCACAAAACCTGACTAACATACAGAATTCCAAGAAACATTCCATCACGTAAGAGTGTTACAGAAAACAGGACTGCAGAAATTCAGTAAGAAAGTAAAAGTTCACTGAGAAAGTAAAAGTTATAAAAATGAGCCTACTCAGAGGAATAAGAACACACATACTTCCCTTCACAATGGAAACAGCTTTTTGATATTTAAGAGGGAATTTTTTGTGATAAAAAGGATATAAAATGGTGATTTATATTCTACCAAACAGGAACAACACAGTTGACTGTTGACACTTGAGTATCAGCTGCATATGCAACATAGAGTTATTTTTATTTTTTTTTTTGTTTTGACATTTGGGCCTACATTTTCTATAGTTTCAATTTAGTGAATTAATTTAGGGCCTGGTATAGAACTGCACCTTGGGAAAATAAATATAATGACATATAGAGCTTATCTTCCACATGTATGTCATCATTTTCCCACTCCTTCACATAAGAACCATGTCCGCTATTTCTACTCATTATTTCAGTCTTGTAAAGGCTCTTGAGTGTCAGGTTGATTCATTAGCCTTCGTTTTTATGTTTTTCTATTTAATGCTTCTCCGGGTCACTCCTATTCTGATCACCTCCCATTTCATTGCTCATAATGGAAGTTATTCTAAAAATATGTTGTCCTAAAATAATTTTCAACTGACATTTTAAAAGCATGCCTTAAATGTGTCCAGCGGGATACACAATACCTTTTCAATACAGTTAATAAATATCAGCTGACAGATTCATACAATGCCTCTTTGTGATTCAGGTAGGAATGAATAAGGAATTCACAGGATTAAAAATTATAAAAGGAAAAAAAATGGGAAACCAATACAAATATGACCATGCTACCAGTATGCTTGTTTTCAATTTCCGTCTCTCTTTGCAGTCTAGGGTACTGAATTTGAATTCTTCCTTTCATTACCTTCTTTACAGTGTTTTCCTCTGTAATACAATTTATTTTTTGTTCTTTATTCCAGTTGCAACACACCAATCAACTCTTCTAAAGGCTGCAGAAATGTCAAGACTAATATTGACAGAAGCAAAAGCAGGAATGAACCTTTGGATTAACAGAAAATATGCTTTTTACTTCTATTTTTCTCTCCTATTAAGAGGGCTACATATTCCTGTCAAAAGCACTTACTATTCTGGTCATCATATATGTAAACAAATTCAAGACATAAAATTTTGTAACAGGTATAGTATTGAGCTGAAGTAAATTTAAGAAGCAACAGCAGCAGGTATATGCTTTCCCACAGTTTTGAGGAATACAGAAAATACATTCTCTCATCAGGTTTTTCTCTAATATTTCATGTTGATTTTCACTACCATCGGTATATCACTTATGGCCACATTCAGCAGTGGGGTCTCAGAGTTGTTTTATATGCACTTCATTTATGTTTGCCATGATTTTTATTTAAGGACATTCCTAAGAACATTTTTATAAACTGTACAGGTCATTATTCATCTTTGTTATATGGATGGTTTACTAGTTACTTGGCAGCTTGTATGTGATTTATTACATGAGTGCTTTGATGTCTAGAGCACCAGTTTTTCAAACTTGTCTAAAGTGGAAGCTATCTTGAGGCTGTGATATATATTGATTTGATTATTGTTTTGTAAATATTTTCTTGCTTAATAGAGAACAGAATGCCCCTCTTGCAGTGTAATTACTTGTGGGAAAGGATTTTTGCTAGTCATCAAATAAAACACATAAATCAGTATTATTGAATACAAAATCTATGGCTTGATTTTAAAAAATAGGCTTAAGGCTTTCCTTTCAAGCTGAGTGTTTGGAGACTGATTATTTGTATTTATTTTAATTTTTTATATTATTTTTCAAATTTCTTATCTTCGCATATTTATACTGCTTTCTTCATTTTATGCAACAGGAGATGAATTATATATGCAGAGTTTTCTCTGATAAAAAGATAGTTATCACTGGATATGTATTATGTGCTGCTGTTGCTATAGGGCATACTTTAAGTGAGTTGAAGTATGGGCATCCCTTTGCTTATTTTTCTTCCTTTATTTCCACGACTTCATATAATCCTCATGCTGAAAAACAATGATAATAAGCCAATTACCACATGTTAATATAAGATAATGCCCTGTCTCATAGAGCTAGATAATGGGTTTTGTTCATTCTTTTTCTACTTCCCTTTTTGACCCATCTCTCTCTCTTTTTCCTTCTGTCCTAGGACATCTCACTTCTCAAACTTTTGGAAACGTGAATCCAGTTCTGCATGGACTTTAGTTTGCCTTCCATGAAAAAACATTCTCACTGCTGAATGCTTTACAGCAGGTTGTTTTTCCAAGATATTATTTAAATTACTTTTTTTTATGAGCGCCTTCTAATATTCTAATTTAGTGCTGATGGTATTTTTGTTTTTGGAGGGAGGGTTTTTTGGTTTTGTTTTTGGGGTTGGTTTTTTTGGGGGGGTGTTGTTGTTGGTTGTTTGGTTGGTTTTTGTTTTGTTTCTTTTTGTTTAGTTTTGTTTTTTCCCCCAGAATCTTGGAATATTCTTTAGCAGGTGGTCTTAATAACATGTCAAACTGCTTTTTCATGTAGTCTTGGACAATACAGTAACATTACAATTACTTAATTGATTCACTGGTTATACTTTAACCGCATTTAAATGTTCAAATAATTTGCTTTGCTTTGTTGTTTGTTTGGTACTTAAAAGAAGAATTATTTTGCTCAAAGGTAGGGTAAGTCTCATTATACTGTTTATTTTTCAGCCTTAAGAACAAAAATCTGCCTTGAAAATTTTGCAAAGCTCCATTTTCCAAACCAGATCACAATCTTATTGTGCTCACCTATCTCTTTGTCCTAGTTTGGACAAAATTGGAGGAGAATATCTTCTGATAGAAGTCAGGTTGCAACCACCGCTCCCCCTCCCAGGTTCGGGAAAAAAAAAAAAATTCCTAAAAGGAAAGTGAAAGAGATAAAAAACTATTTATTTAACAAACACACAGGAGGGGAATAATAAAGCTAAATAATGAGATCTCTCTCTGTGGAGAGAAAACCTGGGAAGATTTCAGAGTTCTTCTGTAGGTGTGGTCTCTCTCCTCCTCGGAGCTGGTTGGCGAGGGCCCACCCCCCCCGGGCCTCCGGGAAAATTCTCCTGATGTGTTCAGATGTTGTTGAAACAGTCCAGAAGAGAAGAAGAGAACAAAAAAACCAAAATCCTAGGAAAATGAAATTCAACCCTCCGTCTCTCACTGGGAAAAAGAGCCAAAAAAAAATTGGCTCAGGGAAAAAAAACCAAGGGTACTGCAGAAACAGAGGAGCGTATCTCCATGTCCTTGAAACAACTGCTTTGAAATGTTTTTGTTTTTGTTCTGGTTTTTTTTTTTTTTTTTTTTTTCTGTCCTTCTCAGGCTCAGTTTAAAGACACAGAAAAGATTGGTGGGCATAGGGTAGCGATAGGGGATACACATCATAAATTCACCCCAAGACACTCTTTCACTGACATTTCAAATTGTTGCACAATCTTCTACAGAAGTTCATGAAATTTTGGTATTATTAATTTTCTTTCATATTTTGTTTGTTGTTTGCTGGGTAGTAAATACTTTCCCGAGGTCATATCAACTTTTCTCTCTCTAGACAAAAATTATTTGTCCACTGCACTGTTGTAGATTTGTCCTCTGAAAATGAAATCCACTGCTTTATTTTTTAGAAAACCATTCCAGAAAATTCATTTGTGAAATGAATAGTGAAAATGTATTGATACTTCCTGAAATCTAATCAGGAAGTATTCAAAGGAGGGATCAATTTACTATTGCATGTTTGTTCTTCTCTTATTGGATAAGGAGGTGATCTCAGAGCATAATGTGATTTTATCTTCATCTACTGTTACTGGATTTACCAGTATCAGTCTTTTCTTGAATATTGTCACAAATTTTGATTTTCCAAACTAGTTCTTTGTGCTTACTTCTCAGCATGGGGTTTTCAAGAATATGTAACTGTATAGATGACCTTCTTAAGTAGCTTTGTAATAGTCTGCGATTAGCTGTTTTAGTTAATTTTCTACTTAGACTTGCATGAGTGTTTTTTCTCACTTCTACAGAATAAAATAATAGCTTGGGAGTTTGTTTGTTTTGTCTTCTGGAAAAGCAGATGCTTTTAATATCAGAAAATACAGTGTGTTGTTTTATTTAATGATTTTTTGAATCTTATATCTAAAGCATAACAGAGTAGCATTAGTGCTCTTACAAGCATTGTTGTAGTGTTAAAAGTGTTTCATTTTATAATTTTGAGTTTTAACCTTCTTTGTTGCATCTCTTCCTACACTGATAGCACGCACTGAGAGCTATCCCAAGGATTTACAGCTTGTGGGAAGTGGGTACAGGTTCTGAAAAGTGACATGACTGTCAATATGCAGCACATGGTAATGCACAAACTTTAGAAAAAGCAGAAAGGTGTGAAATAATTGATATGAACCCAAGTTGTCATGTCTCTCACACCTGCAAGGCATTATCAAGACTTAGGAGTACTTTGAGAAGGACAACAAAATTAACAAGAGACAGCGCTCCAAGGAGTTTGAGCATTACTTCCAAGGTATTTGGAAAAGTGATAGAAGATAATAGATATGTCTCTCAACCAGTGCTGTCAGAGTTCTTTGAGGGGGAAAGTCTGTAAGAATCATATGAAACACTAGTTATGGCTTACACGGAAGTACAGTGTAGATCTACAGCTCACTAGGATGCAAAAAGAAGGGAAGTACACTAATCTTTGTGAATTTGGTTTATTTTAGACAGGATTTTTTTCCAATTTTCTGTTCTATGCTTTGGAATCCATAAAAAAAAACCACTAGGTTCTTCAGTATTGTTTTGGTTTTGGTTTGTTTCTTGTTTGTGGTTTTGTTTGTTTGTTTGTTTGTGGTTTTTTGTTTTTTTTCTTTTCTCAGAGTGTTGATAATGATGATAACAAGACCTTGATTGGAAATGGCATCAAGTTACACCAAGGGCGATTTAGATTGGATATAAAGAAAAGTTTCTTCACTAGAACTGTAGTCAAATATAGGAACAATTGCTCAGGGAAGTGGTTGAGTTACCATCCCTGGAGGTAATTAAAAGATGTATAGATGTGGTGCTTAGGAGCAGGGTTTAGTAGTGAATATGGCAGTGTTGGGTTAACAGTTCAACTCAATAATTTAGAGGTCTTTTCCAACCTAAATGATTTCATGATTTTATAATCTAATAAGAGCTTATCTCTTTAACCATCTTATATCTGAAGTCCAGTATCAGATTTGTTGTTGTGGAGAGGTTAAACACAGGACAGAGGACTTTCCTAGAGCCTTACATACAACACAGGAGGACCCTCTCAAACAAAACACTTTCACTGCCTCTTCTCTCCCCCTCACAAAGGAGGGTCCATATCCTCTTCCCCATGAACTACCAATACGCCCGTGTCTAGGATCGTGAAGAATACGGATTTTGGATTTACCTACCACTCCTGTGGTACCACTGTAATAAAATATATAATTTCACAGAGCAGCACTATTGCCACTTTGCTGCAATGCCTTATATATCCCATGTATACTTTGCCTACTTTGACCACTCAGCTGGGACTGAACCCTTATCCTTGGGAGGATGGCTGTCTAGGGACAACTATAACATTAAGGTTTTCAGAAAAGCTTCTAGATGTAAAAGAGCTCACAAGTTCAACTGGATAATGCTCCTCCAGAGGACTCCAAAATAAAGTACTGTTAGGCTACAGTGGGAACAGACTCATTTAAGAAAAATGAGTCCACAGGCTCATTTTACATGCCAGCAAGAGAAAGAGCCACATAATTCGGAGTCCCGCATCAGATGAGGACAGGGTGGAATAACCATTTCTAAAAAACTAGAGGGCATTGAACAGAGGGCTTAGTTTTGCAGTTTGACTTTGTAGACAGTTAAGGGTGCAGTATGGAGATATGGAGGGGTGCCAAGTCTGTTAGACTACTGTTGCAAGAAACTAGGATTGAGCCAATTTTATCCAGCCCTCACTTAAGCATGTATATTCTACACATGTCCTAAAAGGAAGGAAATAAAAAGAAAATTAGTTTTTAAATTTTTTTTCTTACCCAAATTCTGGTTTTCTCAGAAAGAGAGGCATTTCATGCATGCCAATGTATATACAGACATAATACTATTTCAGACAGTCAGGAATCAGGGCTCAAGTGTGACATAAGAACAAGCTATTACAAAAGTACAGGGGCTGGAAACTGCCTTTTGAATAAAGCCAGATTTAATCATATGCTTGTGCACATTGTGAAAGCAGAGTCTTGATGTGTAGGTCAAAGAACAGCACTTAAATGTTGGGACACATCTCTGAATTAAAACCACCTCACTTTTCTTAGTATCCATTGTGTCTCTGTTTTCCTCGTGATAACTCTAATGTTTCAGGTATTTGGATTGAACCATCTGGGAATAAAGAGCATGCGTGAATGCACATAAAAGCAGTCTCTAAAATAAAGGTTACTTCTTTTCCAAATATTTTCTATTTTTTTGTCAAATGTAACATGGTATTTCCAGGTAAAGAATACTTAGAATTTATGTGGAAAGTGAAGGAGGAAATGCAGGGTGAGTTAAATAGGTTGTATATCAGCTCCTTAAAAAGATAAAAACTTGTTTCAGTTATCCTGCTCCCTAAAGCAGATTTGTGATTTTAGAAAAGAAGTCTTGTGGTGGATCACAGGCTGATGAAAATAGGTATACCTTTCTTGACTTCCATATATTTCCCCAGTCATATTCTTATTTTTATTTATTTTCTTATTATTTTTAAGCGTTATTACCCCTATACAGGACCTAAAATATTTCCTCAAGAAAAGGATAAGACACGATGAACAGTCTTTCACATATTAATCACCCTACATTATTGTCTTGTGGGATAGTCTTGGGGACAAGCCATCTGTGCTTTACAATTATTCTGGCAACATTAATAAAATGTTCACACACTGTTCTTTCTCACTGAATACACAAAACAATTATTGCTAGTTAGTTCTTTTGTTTAAAACATTCCCCAGTATATTCTCCGGTTACAACTACAAAGTCAGCCTTTGCTATACAGGGCGTTATATAAGATTATCACTATTTCTACATGCACTTTACTTGGAATGGAAGATTTCTATTGTAATTGTGTATAATGGCTACCAATGTTTTTCTTTCATAATAGTTTTCATGTATTTTCATTAAAGATTAGGTCTGCTGCCTTTAAATTTCATTGATTTACCTTAAACGAAATAATTCTGACAAGATTGTTAGTGGAATGAGGAAGTATGAGGTGTGAAAACAGAACACAGGAACTGACTGAAATATTTATAGAAGATTTAAGCTTTTTTCTCTCTATATTCCTTGTTTTCTTTTTCTACAAGTACGATGCATTGTTCCATTAATATTGTCCAATGAATAAACACAGTTAAGTAGTAGCATCTACTAAGATGTGAATATAAGCTCCCATCCCATTTTACTATTCTACTCTTATTCTTTAACTTGACTTTTGCTAGTAATCTGGCCAAGGTGCGTAGACTTAAGAAAATGTTTGGGAATATAATATACCTGTGGAAAGCCTGGAAAATAAAATCTTCAAGCAAAACTAATACTTAGAGTAAATTAAATGATGAGCATTGGATTAACATAGAGTCTTCTTTGTAAACAAGTAAATTGCTAATAATATTGATTGTTAAGAAGGTAGCATTTTCTACAGCATGAATCGGAGCAAAAGAGACAGCTGTCTATCCAGTGCTTATTGTTTTAAGCATCTATGAAAGCCCCTCTTCAACCAAATGGAAACTGGAACAGGTCTAAGGGTATATAACATATGATGCAATGCCATGCTGCATGCAGGGCTGGTGCTCTGGCTGGAATCAGGCCAATATCAAACCAGGAGCCCACAGCGCTGTTTGTGGAGTATATTAGAAGTAAATAGGAATTAGGAATATGATTTGATCTTAATCTTCCAGAAACATATTTTAGGACAGCATGATTTGTCCTTTGAGAGTGACCTGTGTCTCCAGCTTCTCTACAGAAAGGCTATAGGAAAAAAAAAGTCAACAGTTTATCCTGGACAAGAGGATACTAGGTTTGATAAAATTACCCTATCTTACTGTGTGCTACAAAAATTTCAAATTAATTTGAAGGCAAGGTATTTATAGACCTCCACGTACAGTTTAAACTCAACCTCAGGATTTGGGATGAGATTTTACATGTACATGACTGATCTAAGAAGTGTGTCATTGAAATAGGATGTGTAAACCTAAATTGCTTAGACCGCAGTTTTAGAGTCCAGTTTTTATTCATGCAATCCCTATGTAGTATTTAGAAATATAGACTGGTGTGTGTGTGTGGGAGAGTAACAACTTTGTTCTGCTGATCAGGGAGGCAAGGAGCATTTAACATTTTTAAGTTAATTCAAACCTAAGTTTCGTTTTTGTCACACTTTAGCAAACACTCGTGAATGCTTCTTAGGGCACTTTGGTTTTTGTGACTGCCTTACAGTGAATGTAAAATATAGTTTTTTATCATTTCCAGATCACAGAATATTCTGAGATTGAAGGAATCTAGAAGGATAATCAAGTCCAACTCTTAAGTGAATGGTGCACACACGGAATGAACCCACACCTTTGATGTTATTAGCACCATGCTCTAATCACCTGAGCTAATCTCAGGGTCTTTAGTCAGATGTCTGTCTAGTTGGAAAATACGGTTGTTGAAGGGAATCTCAAAGCCTCATTATAGCACTTTTTAGTCACTTCTGAATATATTAATCACCAAAATGTCAGGATAAAACATCTTACATTAATACAACTTTCTCTGTTGTTTAACTAATAACATTCAGGAGCTGAGTGGTCTTCTGAAATACAGCTGTTTTGTGACATAAAACATAGAAGTTATGAGTCTTTTATTTTTCCAGTTCTATTGCCTTTGTTTCCTCTGTTGAAACTGCTAACTTTTCTAAAGAGCAGTGTTGAAAGTTACAAATCAGGGAAGGAAACCACTGTTGCTTTAGAAAAGTGTCGTAAGAAAACTCTAGTAAATAAGGAAGGTTTTGTAAACGATCTGATTTAGTTGGATGGGTGAAATCCTTAGGACATATGTTCCTGGACAAATCTGGAGATAATATTTTTTTTTTTAAATTATATTTAAAGCTGTATTTGTTATATTTATACCTTTTTTTTTTTTTTTGTATTTTTATACCTATTTGTGCCTTGCTCATAAAAGGAAAGGGGAAAATTCTGTATTTGAAGGTGTTAACATTTTTCACTAGAAATTGTTTATTTCTCCTCAAATTACAGAAACATATCTTTGGAAAATAATATTAATTGTAAGTATACATTAATGTTGACAAATGTATCTTAGCCATTTGCATTAATTTAAAAATATATATTTAATTGTTTCCCTTTTCTGTTCTACAGATTTTTTCACAGTGGTCTCAAAGTGAGAAAGTAATTTCTGCTCTCAAAGTGAGAAAGTAAGCAGTTAGGTCCCATTTTCATGTGGACCAATTTTAGCAGTGGGCTTAGTTTAAATTTGCTGTATCATCTGTATAATGTTGCTTTTGTGGCATTATAAATTTCTCATGTGTACTGCCAGAAGACATAAAATGGCCCAGTGGCATATGTTATGTTCTTGCATCTGCCTAATTTTCAACTTGAAATACCACACAGCAATGTTTGTGATAAACTACACACAACAAGGTCAAAGCAGGTGCCTGCTGGGATGAGTAATCATCTTTATTTCATCATCTTATATCAACAGGTATCATGGAGACAAAGTAATAGCTTTTATGAGAGGAGCTTCATATGTACCTCTGAAAAGTTATGAGGCACAAGACAGAATCAACTAAGAGATAATGACTGTAGATTTGCTATGGAGTGCCCCGCAGTTCAATTTACATTGCATCCTGAAGCGTACTGTGTAGGAAGGACAGATTTTTCAAAACAAATAGGCTTGAAAGCACTATCTAATCACTAATGCTCAAACTGTGTGTGCTGCTTTTAGAGTTCCTTCTCTGTAGAAAGTGTTTTGTTTTGGTTTTTATATGCAGTTTTACCTCTCTCTACTCTCTGTTTTTTTAAACAGCAAATGTATGCATTCCCCAACATATATTTCAACACTTGTGCAGCCCTAATTGTCACATGAAAAGTGAAGTGGTTTTACATTACCTATAGTGAAAATATTGTACCTCTGTGTTTTCTCTAATATCTAGAGAATTACTATATTAGTGACATGGTGGAAGCTAAAGTCAAATAAGTGGGTATAGGTAATATTTTAAGACATAAGTGATAAGAGATGGAAAATACATAAATACATCACTGCCTAAAACAGCATGGAGTAAAATCAAGGAAAAAAAAATAGTGAAATTGCTGTAGAAAGAATCTGGATATGCAACTCACAGCTCAAGGGTTCAGCTGCCTGCAAGTTTGTGCTTTGTGAAGCACAACAGTATGACTTTTAAGTCAGCTCTAATGAACAAAACTGTTACTGAACTGTGCAAATACCCAAGTCGAAGCAATGTAAGACAAGAGAAGTGAAAATAGAAACAGAATTTAGTTTTTGAAATTGGTAATAGTAATTCAAAGCATTATGAAAAACATGAAAACTTACAGCACATGATCATTTTTGGAAGAAAATTACTCACTAAAAATAAAAAACCAACATGTTTTGAAGACCAGTTGGTGTTAGAGAAAAATATCTTTGTCTGGGTAGGTCCACTTGTTACCAGTTACTGTCACCTGGACATACAAAGCCCTGAGGTTTTAGGCCTGCTCCAGCTCCTGGCACTGATGATTCCTCCCACACACACAGCCCCCATTGCCATGTTTGGCCCCCAGCAGACACCCCCTCTGTGCTCTTCCCCTTAGACACACACACGTGCACCAGGTGGTCTCACCTCCAGAGACCCCCAGACCCCACGGTGTCACATGTCACCAGCAGCTGTCCATGACTACATTGGTCCCCCTGACAGCCCGTTACTCCTGTACCTTGCCTATGGGAAAGAGATAGAAATTTAGTATGTAAGACAGACTGTACTGACTAGGCTTGGGGAACAGACAGATAACCGACCAATCAACCAGAAAACAACACATGACCAGGTCTTTTCACTCCCTTATGTCTCTACTTTCCCACACTTATTCCTTACCAAACCACTTAGAACCCTCCCCTAAATATACCCATAAGAATTCTTGTGAAATCCTGAAATAAAATTCCTCTTCATCCCCTGATGTATCTCACAGCCTTAGGCACTGACCCCCCTCAGAACAAAAGATGCTCCTGCATTGGCTCACTTTGATGTGTTTCATAGTGGGCTGTAGGACAGGCTTTTCTGAGGCAGCTATGGAAGGGCCTGGACAGGGCAATTCTTGCTCCAAGTCCTCAATTTGTTTGGCTGAATGACTTTGTGCCCCTGTGCATCCCTGCGTTTGTGGAGATGAGCCTTTGATGGACTGATGTCTCCTGCGATGGGCTTGGCAGGAAGGTGAGGATGGGGAGGTAACACCCCAAATGTTATCTCTGTGTTCTGCTCTGTAGGGATGAAGAGGAGCCTCTGTCACAAAACCTAGCAACTGAGCAGTGGCCACTTGCCCAGGCTTGTCTGGTGCCTGTTGAGCTGGTAGAGAGTACATTTATGCTTTTATTTTTAGAATATTGGTCTTAAATATTGACATGGCATACTAATAAATACTTGTTTTGTGCTGTGTAAGTCCCGTATAGGTCTGTCAAAGATGCCCAAACAAAAGTGACCAGTGAGGACCAAGCTGCGGACCAGGTTTTATATGCAAACTATCCTGTCTCTAAAGAAGAATATATAAAAAGAAGGCTTTTCTACCATGTGTACCTCAAGCATGCAAATTTAATTTTTTTTTCCAGTCCCAGGTCTACCAGAAATGATGTTTTTTATAGATATAGCCTTTTTCAACCCGACATATGGTCAAAAAAACAAGAGGAACTTTAACTTTCAGAGTTTCCTTTGCCTGGGCGACAGGCATCTCAGTAGAGGGAGGGGACTATGCATGACATAAGACAATTCTTGGACAAGCCACCACACTCCAAACTCTATCTTTCAGTCACCATTGTGTCCTTAAATACTTATGACTAACTTTGAAAGATGCCTGAGGGAAAAATGATGTTTTAGTCTTTCCCAGGAGAGTTGAATCAATTGCATACTTTAGTTTCAGAAGCATCTGGGAAATTTTTTTAATGAAGAGAAAAAGTGCTAATTGTGAAATGCAAACAGACTTGTCTTGAAAAGCAAGCAGCAATTGTGAGGAAAGCTGCAATGTGGTTGCAAAATTCCCTTACTTTCACAGCACTTCTTGACATTTCCAGAGAATAAAACCTTCATAATAAAAAAATTCTGACTTGCTTTTCATGCATCAACTGTTTTTAAGTAGACTGGTTTTTCATACCTTGCTTACCTGTAGCAAAATATTCTAGTCTGGTGAAGGTAGGTTGCACAGATTTTATGTGATATTTTTCACATAGGAAGATCACACAAGAATGCTTTAAAAAAGAGCATGTAAAAAATTGGCAGAGTCTGTGCAAGTCCATGCAGAATCTAGCACTTTTTTTTTTTAATAAAATATTTTGGGTAAATTATTGTGATGTATTTAAAAGAGTGTAATTACATAAGAAAAATTTGTATGCAAACCATGTCTAGTCTAAAAGACTTCAGGGACCTAACTAATATGCTAAATCCCATACTTTAAAAAATATGATTAACCCTGAATTTCCTCTTATCCCAAGTGAATTGTGTAATAGGCCTCTTTAGCTCTACAACAAGAAATAAATTCTCTTATCCTTTTCTAAAAGATTGGACAGACAAAAATTTAGTTAGTCCAGAAAACAATAAATTTCCTGGAATATTTCCTCCATCCTGGGAGACAGAGAGGGAAAATGACAGGTCAGATGAAGTCCCAATTCACCCAAGAGGAAACTTGAATAACTACAGAGACCAGAAGTTTTGGCACCAAGCCTCTGCCTACATTAGGGTCTCAAAATAAGACTGTGGAGTAAACCTGTGACTGTGGCAAGAGAAGCCAAATGGGAATTTTTCTGGAAGGCCAGACAGGTCAAGGTGTTTTAACACTCTGCCTTAAATATGAATAAAACCAAAGTTATTTAGACACCCCATTGCTCTAATTTCAGTAGAAAAAACCAGCTCTGGCCTCAAAGACTAAATTGAAGTTTGATTAATATTAAGCTCTGGACTTTGATCGATATGAAGGAGCAGGTATGTGCAAAGCCAGCTGGATTTATCACAGTTTTATCAAATAGAATCTGTAAATGTCATAAATGATACAAAAGGCTTCCTTATGCCCTAACTGGAGTTTTTAATGGTTACTCTGCATCCAAGCAGTTGATGCAGCTCATGTCCGGTTACACAATATGTCCAATTACAGATACAATTTTCAATTTAAACCCACCGTACAGCTATGCTATTTTTACAGGAGTTTCTGACCCAGTGTTTGTGATTAAACAAGTGGTTTCTTGCTGGCAAAACACAAAGGAAAATAAAGAAATAATGATAAATGGGAAAATTATATTTTGCTGCCTCCCAAGTTATTGCAAAAAATTGTACCAGGGTTACAACCTATCCACAATATATTGAGTGTCTGTTCTACATATGTAAGAAACTATGTTCAACAGCTTGTTCCTACAGATAATCAAAGGTTCATAGTTTCATTCAAAAATGAGAAGATCCCTCATTTTTCTTCAACTCTTTTTTGAGCCATTTTGGAGTATGTGTCTTAAATTTTTCCAGATTTTACAGAGAGAAAATTCTTCTTTCAGGGGTAAATAATCAAAAATTTGAAGTACATTTGTATTTTAATGCCACAAACATTGTCACTACTGGGAGTTCATGAAAAATCAGGAGGTTTCTCCATACATCCCAGGTGAAACAAGTGAGGCAAACCTCAGCTGGCTGCAAAAATTGCTGTTGCAGTTTTCCAGCTGTGGGGAGCTCACTGCAGATTCAGCAACCCTGTATGACATTATGCTTATTCTTCTTTGGGAAAATAATTAAAAAGCTCCAGTTTCACATGTTTCATATATTTCCAGTCCACAATTTATTACATTTCACAGGGGAAAATGCATCTCAACATTCCAAAATGTCTTTAACAAGAAATGTACAACTAACAAAAAATAATAGAGTACAAACAGTTGCTTTTACATGCAAAAAAAAAGAGAATATCCCTCTCCATCTTATAATCTATTTAAGGTTATTTAAAATAATACATGGAATTTATCTGTGAAAGAAAATTCAGTGAACATGCAGCATTCGAACATGAATACGAAACAGCAGTCACCTTTCTAATATCTGCAAAACAAGAACCCTTTTATATTTAAAAGAGGAGAATATAGCTAGCAGAATGACACAATCTCTTGCAAGCTGAAAGTCTGCTCACTGACAAATGCACCCCTCCCTCTTTGTAAAATAGCATGATAAGCCAAAATTATTATTTTTATTAAAATATTCATCCCATAGATACCATACATTTGTAGAATGTGTGAGTTCATATAGCAAGTAGACCATTCAAAGTAAACAGGAAACATGATGAAATATCAAGCACAGTGTAACAATTTAAGACAAAGTATCTGATAACCAGACAGATGAGCCATTACAGATGATGCCTAAGTAGTGGCAGAAAAAAAGCTATGTCGGGTTGTACCTCTGTAACTTTAAAGAATCTTTTCCACAATGTGTACTGACTTCGGGAGTGTAAAAGCTCTATTTCCATTTCCTGTGTTGTTGTAAATATGAATTGACTTTAATGGATGAAATTTTCTGGGAGAAAGTCAGGAGCTGGTGTAATAATATTTGTTCATAAGAGTTGCTAGATACCTACCTTTCTGCCCTGTGAGAGGAACCACTTCAGCTTTTCAAGTGCAATTTTGCTAGACAGTACCCCAGTAACCCTGGTTATAGACTGACAGCAGCAGTGATAAAAAGAATAGCAGTGAAGATAATATCAGCAATCATATGTCCCTTTGCTACAGCTTTGCCTGATATTCCAGAAGTTGCAAGGCCTAAGGAATAAATGCACAATGGAGACTTGTCAGGGTTTTTTTAACTTTTATTACTTCTTGCCTTTTCATATGCGTTTTGTATACAGGATACATGAATACATATAGACAGCATATTTTATATAGTGCTTTGCACCTAGAATCACCTTAGAGAAGAAAGAATCCTAACAAAATAAACAGACTTAAAAACACTCTACAGTTCACAGCTTTATAATATCACTGCTGGCATAGCATTTTTGAAAACATCAGTTATGGCTGAAAAGGATTATACCAGAATCAAGCAGGACTTTCAAGAGTCTTGATGTTTACCTTTCCCTGCTGTCTTCCTAATAAACACTTTTGTATTTAGATTGGGTCTTTATTAGTAATTTCATGTTCAATCTCTAGGTTAGCATTCTATTTTGAAAGATGGAAGTGTTTATGTGAATTGGAGAGGACTCCGAATGGGAAGAGCAAAAATTTCATGAGAAGGGAATTAAAGGGTTGCTTCTATCCATAGTTTTCACAAAAGTATAATCACTTGCAGTCGCAGCTGTGAGTCAAAACTGCACAGCGGAAGGGAAAAATACCTGGTCATAGGCACAGAATCAGTCAAGGCATGGTCACCTGAACATTCACTAAATCTGTAGTTATAGCTGACTTGCTGTCTCACCAATTGCTTCAGACACTGATTTTCCTCACAGCCTCTTCATACCTGTTTGATTCCATTTTATACTCTCTTCCTGCCCTGTTACCCTGTTTATCTTCCTTTCTTCCCTGTGTTTATTGCCTCTGAAGTAAATCACTAAAGAAAGTGATATGAAAAAGATAGTAAAATAATGTTTTTTGACTCCCTGTGTGCTATAAGATTGCTATAATAAGAGTGATTCAAAAGAAGTACAATTTACATGAATTGAGTATCTTAAAAAGCCAGCAATGAGATCTGTGTCTTCCAGGTCCCAATCTTCAAGTTCTGAACTGGAATCCACCCCTGAAAAATAAAAGAGGAACACAGAAAGACCCAGCTACCTTCTGACAACAACCTTCTAGCATGCGATATTGGAAGATGAACTGTTCAGCAATTGCACAACCAGAGAGCTTCCCAGAGTACCTGTCAACTAAGCTTAGTCCTACTGCCTGTGGCCTTTCACAAGCATATCAGCTTCACTTTAGTCACAGAATCTAAGGCTGACTTTTTTGCAGCTCTGTGACAAGCTCTGTCCTTTTTAAAGTGGTTAACAAATATACTTGAAAATTCAGTGTAGATGTAGAAATGCCTTCCTAGTGTTGAGTAAAACCCAAGTCCTTGAACACAGAGAGTGAAGGTTAGTTCTCATGTGCCTTCATCTAAGTGGGGCTGCAGGACACCCTCAGGACCTTCCAAGGTGCTGTGGACCAGAGACTTTGAATTAGGAGATCAGGTTGTTCCAGATTGTTTCTGTGTGAACTGGAGATCTTACATAAGGGTACAAGTGCTGACTCTCATTACAGCTCCGCTGCAAGGAGCCAAACCTTTCATGAGGCAGCAGAAATCTAACTCTGAACATTTCTGAAAGTCTCATCCACAAAGCCTTAGTCACTATGACTGCATAGCTGAAGAAAATTTGTGAGAGAAATGCAAAGGGAGACAGACGTCTTTTGGCATTAGTCTTCACCAAAAAAAAATAACCTCCGTAGTGTCACAGAAAATAAAGTCTTTTGACTTTGATGCACGGTACCCATTTTTTCATATTATCTTATTGTTTAAATGTCCTATGATGCAACACTGTGGTTTCCCATAGAGAAATGAAACTAAGACTGCAAAGATAAAGAATATGAATGACTCAAGACAGAGAATTTTCTTAATGATGGAAACCAGGAAAGTGGAAGCTGTTATGAAAGAAAGTTGAAAGTTGAACATAGGATTGCAGCTCTGCATAGTGTTTCTTCACCTAGAAGACGGTCCCACATTTTCACTCTCAAGGTGATTTTCTCCCTCTTCAGTAACTGTTGCTAAAGAAGTGTTTGTGGGGAAATGCTGTAGACAGATGTTCAGGAACAGAGATAAATTGATACATTTTTAGCAAAAAAAAACTAACTATAGTAAATTATTAAGCTGATCTAGAGATCAAGGTCCTTGACTCTTTTTTTGTCAAAATGAATGGGGTAGCAGGCAATGATTTGCAGATCCTAAGCTGTCTTAACAGAAAAGAGTAAGCAACAGATCTCTTAGACTTCACATAAAACTATATTTAACTTCCTGCTGTTTGCTGTCTTGCAGTAGAAGGAAGGTTTTGGCATCTTCCTGAATCTTTGAGTTAAAACATTTGTTCCTATAAGTAGCATTTTCCTGAAAAAGTGAGACAAAACATTTTTCCGGGACCCATGGACTACATTGCAGGGTAGTAATAAGGCAGAAGATGAAGGTTATCTTGAGTTATTTGTTCTCATGAGGAATTGTTAAAGCTGCTTATAAAAGAAATTATCATTTTCACTAAAACAAAAACCTAAGGAAAACAAAAGCAGTGAGAGCCTTGCAAACTCAGTAATTTCTGCTTCCTTCATTACAGTGTTTTCTCTCAGGCTCTGGAGAATTTCTTGTTTAACTCATGAGGCTTTGAGAGTCTCTTCAACATATTCTCTAGTAAAAGCTGAGGAAAACTAGCCTTCTTCATTCTCCTGTATTTAATAATATGGTATGGCATTTCTTTTTCTGGAACACAAGAACTGAAACAATGAAGAAGGTACATACACAGGTGAGTGAGCGGAAAAAAAAGAAAGCTGAATGAACTTCACTGCTCCATTCATACCTCATGTCTTCCATTTCTCCAAACAAAAGGTCAATCAGTGGCATAGGTCTTACATAACAAGTGCTTAACAGCTTAGTAAACATAACAAGAATTGTGCCAATATGCCAGAGAGTAAGAAATAGTCACACAGGCACAAATATGTAGTAGAAAACTCAGCAGAAGTTATCCATTTAGTAATTTAAAATAACCCATCCTAAGGTAATGGAAACTGGCAACAAAGATGAACTACTTTCCCAGGAGGAAGACTATTATCATAGGCTAAACAGCTGTTTAAAAGACAAAGTTCATTCAAAAAAAGAAGAAAACAGATGCTTAACTAGTTTTAGACATTTTTTCAGAAGATTAAAAAAGCACAAAACCACCAAATGTATGAAAATTAGTTTCCTTTAAAAACCGAGAGTTTTATAGCCTAAGCTGAAAACCAAACAAAAACACAATTTCTAATACAGCGCACTGTCTTTGAAAACCCTAGGTATCCTAACGCTCTGTCCTTAGGCATTTGTAGCAAAGCTTTCTCTCCATCTCAAGAATCCTCATGCTGCTTCTGGGTATAGCTAACTGAGAGCTGCTGCAGTTGAGGATTTCATTTATCCACAGCTTGTTATGTGCTGCTAGGACATCACAGGCATTTTCCCCAGGTTCAGTCACAGAGAGCAACCCCTATTCCAGACAAGTGAAGAAATTGATGAAAAGAAAACATCCCACAGACCATTTTCAATACCTGTAATACCTTCTTTCTACATGAGGAGTGCTGATGATCCCAAAATTCAAGTCATCTGTGTCTGTGCTATAGCAATTATTAGGTCCTCATACAAAGCAAAACTCGCCTTTAGGAGATGCAGGCTTTGGGGGTTTAGGCATGAGTGTTGCAATCAGAATCCTGAAGTTGAGAACACAAATTCAGCCAAGTGTATGAAATTTCCATACAACAAAGATTCATAGATGCACAAACTGAAATGTGTAATACTTGCTGTCCACAAATAATTTTCTAAGTAAGACCTGATTTGAAGGAAATGGCTGTAGTTGTTAACTCCACTGCAGATACTACTCAACTCCACCACCTGCACTCTTTGAAATCATTGTTTTACCTATAACTATGTATTGACAGGTTCTGTTTTTAATTAGATTTATGGTGCTACTAGAACATAAATAAAAGGTAAGGTAACTTAAAAAACCTGTAACAATGTAGTCCATATTGTTGTAGAATGTGTTTTAATAGCATATACAACGGCATCTAGAAACTAAAGCAGATAAACATTGCATTAAATAGATACCAAATAAAAACTATCCCAGAATTCAGTGTTAGTCCTAAAAATCCTGATGAGATGTGTGAAAAGACTCTTTTCTGGAGATGGACAAAGCCTTCTGAAGCTCGTTTTTGTATTTTTCAAGCTTTCCTGTGATTAGAGGGATTTTTTTGTTTTGTTTTGTTTTGTTTTTTATGCAACTTACCCTCTGAAATGCACATTTAAAAGTTGCCCTTTCTTCCAGGTGCTATGCCAGACTCCTTTTGGGACCTGAAAACTTTCTGAAAAGTGTCCCATTGTCATGTATGTAAAAATATCCATTCTGGGTAACAGAGCTAAAAATTTTGTCAGAAGGCATGGTCTTCTGACAGTTAGAAAGTAGCTTGGAGGTTTTGCTTTGTCTTAACAATAACAGTGCAGTTCTGGAAGCAATAGTTTGATCACCAAATTTGGTCTAATCCTCTGTTCTTGTATGAAATCACATCACAGAAATGAAGCTGGAAGGAAGTTTCAGAGATTGTCCAGTTATCTAGTCTTTCTCCATGTTGTGCGGATCACAGTCCTCGAAACCATTTGTCTATGCTGTTCTTTAAAGCTTGCAGTAAAAAGTTTCCCTAAGCACCCTATGCAATCTAATTTAGGGCTCAAAGGTTCTTACTGCCAGGCAGAAAGCATTCAACAGTCAGTTTATAACCAATTATTGTGCTAACATTGTCCTTTAGTCAAACAGGTTTTCCCTTATTTTCCTTCCAGTATAGCTATAGAAAGTAATTTTCCTTCTGGCCTTCATTTTGCTATGATAAATAACTCAATTTACGTATTCCCAGAAAAATACCTCTTTATTCCCCAAGATTGCTATTAATGTCTATTCTCTTGTCCAGTCTAATCATTTCTGCAAATAGGTGATTCAAGCAATACTCAGTCTTCTGTCTAGGTAAGGTCATCCCAGAGCTGATTTTCTGATTAAGTTGTAAAATAACATCTGAATTTTGAGCAGCCAAAATACAGTTTTCAGGCTACAGCACCGCAGAACAAATGGCTCACAAATATACCAGTAAAACTAGTGAAAACCTTTCTAGCTAAAAGTAGGGCATTAATCGTTCACTAAAAGCAAAATATCTCAAGGATATGTGTCATTTGAACAAAACCATTACAAAAGAAAATGTGTAGGGAAAAGGGAGGTTGAATTCCCATTAAGTAAACATACTGTTTTGATAATTGATTCTTTTTTTTTCCCTCCCGGGTCCAAAGTGGAAAGAATTCTGGTGAAAATTTAAAATTAGATTCTTAAAGATGTCTATGTGTTGGTCACTAAATGCAGCATCTTGTTTTTGAAAGGTGACTTTTATAATGCCAAGGGTATTTTCCTTTAAACGCACACTGTTCTCATTGTACTGAATAGACAAGCCACAATAATCAACTAAGTTAGGTTCCCTACAAGTTTGCTCCTTTTCTCAATCCTCTCCTCATTTTCTGCCTCCTTTCTTTTCCCTCCTACTTCTCCTCCCTTGAATAAGGTGTTAAAAGACTGTGACCAAGAGCTGTTGTTGAGCCAACCTAGTGGAACAAATCTGCTGAATATAGCTGAATATAGTATTAAGCAAATGGAATTTAGCAGTGACTCACAGTAATAATAATTAGGAGGAAAAGCAAGCTGGTTCTGAAGACCTGTAATCCATTTATGCCAAAAGATGTGGTCAACTTACTATTTGTCTGTCAAAAGCCTTGATATCTCAGTAAAAAATTGAAATATTAGCGTACCTTGGTCTTACTTCTGAATATTCTGCAGTGGATCCAGTTTTCTAATGAAATGTGGGTAGGGATGTGAGACCTGTTACAAAAAATAATGCAAGTGCATGAAAAAAACATTTTTCTGAGTGCAAAAAATCCACAGAGCTTTCTAGAGTAGCTCAACTATCTCTGTGCTTCAAAGCCATGGCTGAAATTTCCCCTGAAGCCTACAATACTGCAGGGAAACGAAGAGTCAAAAAAAGACCTGTACTGCAGGCTATGCAGTTCTGTGGCCACTGAAAAGCTCAAGTGATCAAAACTTTGAAGTATACAGAGATCCTCTGAAAACTTCATGGATTTCTAAAAGGAACTGTCTGAAGGGGCTCTCCAAAGCTTCTATGAAGAACATGTGTCAGTACAGGTTTCTCAGAGTAACAGGAGATGTGTAAAATTTCTAGCTACCTTTTAAGGTCAGCAATATGTTTTTCTAATACATTTCCACTTTCTAGTGTTTCAGGGTTTTGTTTTGCTTTGTTTTTCCCCAGCTGCTTTCCATTTATTTTCTTACACAAAATAACCCATCATGGCTGGCATCCCACAAGTTAATTGTGGAACCTATCTTCTGGTTATTTCTACTGCTCTGTGATTTTATGTTTGTGGTTTACAGGCAAAGATTTGAAATAAGAGAAAATCAGGTTGAGCGCTAATTTTAGCTAAAGAAATACACAAAAAGTTTCTAAATGCTTTGAGATACTTCTACAGCTGGGGAATTCAACCAGTAAAATGTAGTGCTTGGAAGGAATAACTCCCAACTGAAGTGCTGGAGGAAATATCACTGAAGAATGATGTGGAGGCTCTTTAATTTTTTTTCTTTTTTTTTAAATCTTGGATTTATTTCTGTGTCTTCTTGCTTGGTTTTGTGCCCTAAAGACATGCTGATGTTTTTTGAATATTAGGTACTATTTAATGCATCTATTTAATGCATTAAGTTTTCTGAGAGTCATTAGTGTCCTTATAAGTGAAGCTTTCACTGGGATCTGCCCAGAGTGTAATATCTTAATAAAAATGTAAGCTCTGTGCTTTGGATTTAAGTATACAAATAAAGTAATACCTATACTCAGGCATTGTTCCCTAAACTTCTTATGGAAAGCCCTATTATTGCTATTATAACATGAGAAGCCAAGTTACCATTCCATGAAGTGGAAATACCCTCTGTGTTATACTCTCCTGCATATCTGTACCTCATGCCATGCTTTCACTTACTTTTTAAAAGAATACCAGTCTGAACCAGAACTAAAGGTGTGTCTGAGCCAGTGCAAAACCTGATTGAGTGCAACATACATGAAAATGCAGCAATACACCTGATGTGTCAGCCAGCAGTGTTTGGACCATCAGAAAGTCCTACTAAGTACTTATTCCATGATAACAGCAGACCTTTGACCTTGGGTACAAGGTCATATCTGAATAATTTGGTTATGTATGCAGCTATCCAGCTGAGCTGAGTTTTGGAATTACTGACCTTATTTTGAATGGTCTGTAGCTTCCTTCTTCTTTCCTTTGCTTTTTTAGCACTGCTAACTCTGTGTTTCAGAGACAATATCTTTGTTCTGTACAGAGAGATAAACTGTGAAATTAAGCCTCATCAGCACAGAAACTTAGATTATTTAACACATTTTTCTGAGTTAAAAGTATGAAAAATGAAGAGCTGAAGCAAATAACTTTCCAGTGAATTGCTATCTGTATTTCAGAAACGTATCAGTCTACAGAATTTCCCATAAACCAGTTAGGTTTTTATATATTTACATAACACAGCTAATTGCAGATAGTTATGTATTCTTTCCTTGCATTGCTTAAAATATTGGCACAGAAATAACACTAGATCTATCTTGTGGCAAAATGCCATAGCGTTGTCCAATTTCCGAGGAGCCATATGGCAATGGTACAGCCATCTGTTTATCTTGATATTCCTTTCCTGGCAAACCTTTTACCCATATGGGTTATTGGTGCCCTCATCTGTGTATATCATGAAGAGGTTCAAAACCAAAATCTATAATTTTCCCTGGTATAACTTTTAACAATTACACTGAACATAAAGATCACACTATCCCCATGTTTAACCTCATCCATTTTTGTTATGTACACACCTGCCTTCTTCTGTTAGATGCAGGAACGATTTGATTTCCAGAATTTGTGAAAGCTGTCATCACAAGCTGTCAGGTTCAAGGCATCATAATCATCTCAAAGGACTGATAGCTTTTGCTTTGTGGATTTGAAACTTCATCACTAAAGAGATTAAATGATCCGTCCTTTTACATGCTGACAGGGTAGCAATTTTGTGTCAGTGTAGAGATTCACGCATTCAGACAGCAAAGCCATGCCGAATATATGTGGAGCCCTTTTACATTTTATGTGACAGCCATTTTCAATAATGTCTAAAATATTTGACATGCACTGTTTAGAATAATTTTAAATAAGGGAGAGTGTCGGCTTTCATCCTGATGTATTAGCAAGCCTGACTGAAATCATGTTTATATTCCATTTAGCAATCTGCTCTTTAATTTCCTCTTTGCGTGAAAGAGTTGTTGCAAATTGGATACACCCAGAGTACAAACCAGACATTTTAAGTGTATATATGTTTCAAATCACAGCAGAATAGATAAATACGGCTTTTGTTTATTTCGGGATTTTTTTCCTGTTTTAAAGTAGTACAAACAATTCCATTGCAGACACCAAGCAAGTGCAAAGACACAAGGAAAAAGGGCATAGGCTAATGCATTTTTAGGGGCTATACTGAATTACGTACATAATGAATTCTTTTGCAGCTCTTCGGTGTTTGTTGACTAATGAAATACATTGACTTGTTGCATTCCACAAACTTGTAATACAGTTTATTTATGAAATTCATTGGTTTATTTGGCAACTTTATTGCTTTTCTTTGAAAGATCATGTTTTGTGTACATTAGTTACAATTCATGCAATGTACTTTTATGAAAATTTAATTAGATTATCTCCCTGATTTTGTTAGGAATTTTAAAAAAAATTATAACTGTAGGTGTTTGCATTTTAAGCATTCTGTGTCTGCTGCTGTTTTCAGTTTAGTGAAGTTTAAGACAAAATCACTTTAATTTAAGAATCTCTGCCATGGCCCTTGTTTTTTTGAATTCTTTGCTCTAATAATAAGCCATTAGGAAATCACACATCCTGTTCCTTTCTCTTTTAGACGAAGTTTACCAGACTTCTCACCATTCATGTTAGAACCAAGATTGTTCTTCAGCCCTTCAGAAACTCTTACTATCCCAACTACCAACAAATCAACCACTGGCTTTGATACTAGCAAGACTTTGAGACATGATTTTACTTTTTATGTCACATTGCATGCTTGTGTGCATATGTGTGCTTCCATCCCCATTGCTGCTCTATATATATCATCTATCATCTCCAGATATGCTACAACTTACATGTCTTTTCTTTCTAATCACCTTCCATGTTTGCACATTTGTTGACACACCTCTCTCTGCTATATCCATGAGCAGATGCTTGAATCAAATTTGGCAGCAAACAAGCTCAGTTCTATTTTTGTGTAAAACCTTCCCATGAAATAGAGAGCAAAGTATTCACAAGACTCTTAGTCCAAGACTGGTGCACCAAAAACGGAAGAGTTTTAATGATTGAGGAGTCAATAAAACTGGGTTTTTTTAAGAAGGCACCGTAATTTAACCTGTCAAATTTACTGTGGTATTGAGTGTTCTGTAACAGGGGCAAATACACTCTACTTTTCATTTTGAGCAAGGTAATTTATCTCACTCTTTGCACTTGAATGGTGCTCTTTCATTCCATGCGCAGACATAATACTCCATAACAAGGTACAAACATTTCTGCCTTTCTTGCTTCCTTTAAACTTCTTGCTAACTGAGGACATTTACATTTGAAAACCTGCTTGGCTTTCCAAGGGGTTTGAAGTTTCTGTTTTGGGACACCTTGAACACATCCTCTTGGTCCCAATTTAGTAAATATATCTCTGTCTAGCGACTCAGATTCTGCCTTAAAGGTCTTGGCATAAGGAAGAGACAGCTGTGACTTTTCTCCCTCTTTTCCAACATGTCAGTGTCCCAGCAGCACATGAATAACACTGTCATGAAAAGAGCCTAGCGCAGAAAGAATAAACAGATAAAATATTTGGGTGCACTGCCTATCAAAGTAAAATAGAGGAAAACAGATGTGCTACAGCTTCCAGAGTCTGTGCTGTAAGTTCACCAGGCTCCACAAAAGGGCAGAGATCAAAGCCAATACACCTAAATCAGCATGTCATTTCACCCAAGCTAACACTGCCACTGATAGTCCCTTCTAATTACTCCAAGGCAATTCAATGATAACATAAATATGGTTCTTTCAGAACCCAGTCTAGAACACTTGCTTGCTTCTCTACATGGTGCAGCTCTACTGGTATTTAAAAGACTAATCAAATAGAAAATTTAAAACAGTTTTAGGTACTTAGAGCTTGAGAATACAGTTGAACTATGTAGTGAGACGGTCTTCAGTACTTCCCAAATTCCTAATCCCTAACATTTCAAGCTGATGACCCAACCAGATCACATCACACCTCCCATCTAGGCAAAAGTCGGCCTTACACTTTCTTGACAAGAAGAGGCAGAAAGATGAGTGGAAGAAGGAATCATACGTTTTTAAAGTTCTTCTTGAGACAAAATGAGGTGACATCTGGAACAGATAGCCAGGCTGAGTCCGTTACATAGATGCAACATACTTAGGTTTTGAACATGGAATTTGTAAAGATATGGAGAGGGAATTTTTACAGATTCTCTTTTATTGCATTGCAACTCCTCTGACCGTTTGTGTATCACTTTCCCCAAACTATGTCTTGTGTTACTATGAACGCACCATATAAAGAAATAATAAGATCTGAAAGTTCAGGTAGCTTTAAAAACGAAGCTGCAAAATCTCAGTTAACTGCCTCTAAGTAACTTTGGAACTGAGCACTTACCTAGGAATCCCAAACACTGCTTTTCAAACCATGAAGGGCGAGAGAAAATGCTAAAGTATAAGTAAGAGACTGGAATGGTTTTGGCAGGGCTAGAGTTAATTTTCTGCATGGTGGCTGGTATGTGACTGTGTTTTGGATTCATGCTAAACACAGAGTTGATAATATAGAGATGTTTTTGTTTCTGCCAAGCAGGGCTTACACAGAGCCAAGGACCTTTCTCGTACTTCCACGCTGGAGAGAAGACTGGAGGTGCACGGGAGGTTGGGAGGAGACACAGCTGGAGCAGGTGACTCAAACTGACCAAAGGGATATTCCAGATCATCTGGCACCATGCTCAATGTATAAAGCCGGGAGAAGAAGGAGAAAGGAGGAAGGGGGGACATCTGGAGTGATTGTGTTTGTCCTCCCAAGTCACCATTGCACATGATGGGGCCCTGCTCTCCTGGAGGTGGCAGAACACCTGCCTGCCCATGGGAAGCAGTGAATTCATTCCTTGTTTTGCTTTGCTTATGCGTGTGGCTTTTTGTTTTCCTATTCAATTGTCTTTATCTCAGCCCATGACTTCTCCAGCTTCTCTCCCCAAACCCACAAGTGAGGGAGTGAGCGAGTGGCTGTGTGGCTGCTGGCTGTGGTTAAACCATAACATAGACTTTTATTTCAATCAGTGTAAAGTCAGCTTATAATATAATTAATCAATGGCTTAGTGCAGTTAACAATAATAAAATTAAATCGTTACAGCACACAACTTACTGCAGATAAAGAAATAGGCTTAGTGAAGGCTTTAGTGTTTTCTCCTCTCACTGACAGTAAGCTACGTAAATCTTCAGCTAAAGAACTCATCAAGCATGCCCCTGACTTTATTAGAAAATGCAAACTTACCTCTTGAGCTGCTGTACTTAACATATGAATACCATTAATTAGTAGTGATGTCAGGAATAATTCCTTTAAGCAGAAGACCAGTGTACATGTCACCCTCCTCTGATCCTTGTGAAAAAGCTCTTGCTCCTGCACAGGTTTCAGAGAACACTGCTGTTTTCCAGTGAGAAGGGCTGGTGTCATGTGAAAGCATAGTTGGAAGGTTCCTGGTGTAT
This sequence comes from Struthidea cinerea, assembly GCA_013397865.1. NCBI lineage: Eukaryota > Metazoa > Chordata > Aves > Passeriformes > Corcoracidae > Struthidea > Struthidea cinerea. The sequence goes on along the minus strand of VZTI01003754.1, from coordinate 2,060,047 downwards.
TATCCAGTGTTCTACTAATGGATGTGATGTTTGGCATTAACACTGAACAAAACTCTTCATTCCTTTAAATCCACTGACACCTTGGAAAAAATGTTCAGGTTAACCAATTTCTTCGGGCAAAGGCATAGAAAAATCCTCTATGGAAGCAGAATCAAACTGCAGATAACTACAGATTTTTCAGTAGTCACAGATTTTTGGAGACTTGGAGGATAACAATATTGATATTGTTTAATTTTTAATTCATATCAGACTGGGTAAGAATTGCAAAGCCCGGTGTTTCATGAGAGAAAGGGAAAAGAGAGTACTGTTCTACATAATAAACACAACACCTTGTGGATCAAGAGATTTACTGCTCTCTCAAGAAAATTGTGAGTCTGCTTTTGCTGGGATCTTGCTCTACAGTCAAAAACATTTGGGTTTTTTTTTCCAAAATAAGGAAAAAACCCTCAGATAATAAGTGTTCTCTAACCTCTTTACATATTAAAACTCTACTTTTCATATGCCCTTTTACAAGATCACTTCAAATGACTGACTGTAAGAGGTGAGCAAGCAAAAGTAGTTCTTCCCATTTTGTAAAACTGGTTGCTTTAGTAAACAAGACACAGTTTGACTGTGATTCACAACAAATAGTATACACAGGATGCTTACAATTTTGCAAGTGTTGTTTGTAGCAGGTAAATGGAAGCTTTGCCATCACCACCACCTACTTGCAGAAAAAGAAGAGATATTGATTAGCATGTGCTTCTGGACAAGATATCTAAACTTGAATTAAGGTTTTATTACAGCTTTTTCTTACTTTTATTCAATTAATTTAGAAATTATATTAATGCCTATAGCAGTGGCTGAAGTTTAAAGACAGATTATACTCCAGCACTAATGAAACTTCTGTCCAGTTTCAGAGATTTTTTAAAGTGCTAACTTCAGTTTTGCTTCCCCTCTCTTGTCCATAAGTGATCAGAGACCAAAGCTGTAGCAGAGCTTATCTGAGACATAAAAAAAATGTTTTTTCAAAGAAAAAGAAGAGATGAGAAGTAATTAGATTAAAAATAAGACATATAAAATACCGGTTGAAGAATAAATTGAAACAGGAACT
>VZTI01003754.1:1990346-2058699 GCA_013397865.1 Struthidea cinerea | reverse complement strand
AAGGAAAAAAAAAAAACACACCAGGAAAACATAGAATGGTACAGTGCTTCCTCTTTTCTCCTTCTGCCCCTCTTTACCTGTCTGCTGAAGAGTTTGTGCCACTAGAACTCGAAGACTACAGTATTACAACTTCCTAGCACATCTTCAACCCCATTTTCCAGATCAAGAGAGATGGAAAGAAGCTGTGGCAGTAAGAGGGGAATGAGAGCATGTAAAGAGTGAAAAGGAGGTAAACCCATGTCCTGAAGGAAGATGTGTCCATTGCTATTTAATCTTTTCTAGTCTTTAAAACTGCATTTTTGAACACTGGCCAATGAATTGTTCTAAACATTAATCAAAGGTACAACTTCAGCCATAACTGGAGTGGAAGTGGAAGCAAATGGAAAAATCTGCTGGTTTGTCCCACTTAACATGACATGAAAAAGGGACATAGAGAAGTAAAGTCACTGGTCCCTTTTCCTAACATAAGACAGAATTACAGAGTAACAGGATATCTCTAATGCAATCTTTCCCTCTTGAAGATAGTTGCAAGTGATTTGTCAGAGAACATAGGCAATTTCCAGCATAGGCATACATAAAATAATTTATTGTTTCGAATATGCTTATGCCCACATGAAATACATGAGTACAGTGGCAAGAGCTTGAATTGATGAGGAAAAGAGAAATTGAATGCACAAAGATCACAGGAAGATGGGTGCAGAAAAAAAAATATACTGAACGTGTGATTGTGGTTTGTATCAAAAATGTTGGATGCTTTTCCAGTTTTCCTTCAGAAGAAAATTCCAATTAATTGACCTGATTCTTTAAACATGTTGATTTTGGCAAGATTTTGTATCTCAGTGAAAGCTAGTCCTGTGAAAACTCTTGAAACCAGCTGTGTTTGCAGGCTTAATGACTGACTTATGCCCTAAAGCACAAGAACTTCTATATAGTATGTTGGAAGAGGAGTAGTGGTCCAAAAGCTTTTGATGGTGCAGAGGGACCTGGATGGGTCACTCATTGCTTATTTTGCTAAGAGACTGAGAAAAAAAAGAAAAGCCTTTTTCATTATGTCATGTACAGAAGATTATTCTTCTATGTCCATCCGAAGCCAGTGTCCTTATATAGGTTGAAGATCACCTCTTCATTGACTTAGAAGGCAAGTTTCCAACTGGCTTTAGGTCATTAAAAATTTGTCTTTATACCATATTATCCCTAATTAAATTGTACCTAATTATAACTGCAATATTATATTACAAATCTGCTATGCATCCTTTAATTTTATTATGTCCTGCTGCCCAGCAATTCAGTAGTAGACTGGAATCACTTCATTCATTTATTTTCCATTTTTTAAATCTTGTGTTATGAAGTTTCAGATTGATTTCTCTCTGAACTCTGCACACAATTATCTAAGACCACATCTAAAAAATCTTATACTTTCATTTTTTTTAAGAATTGGTACAGTGTGATTGAAGTAAAAAGCTATCACTGCAATCTCTCATGAAGACTTCATCTTCTTTGTCAGTTTTTCCTTATTGTGTTTCGAAAAGTGTCTGTTAGAACAGAAATTTGTTATTCTTGTTTGCTGACAGAATTCACAGAATGGTTTGGTTAAAAAGGTACAACAAGTGCACTGGTCATTCTGATTATGCATTCAGTTAGAATGAAAGATGCCTTAAAAATGTACAGTATTTCATGGTCCAAAAGACTTAGTACTATGCAGTGTCAACATTCATAGAATTATAATTCAATAATGTCCTTGAAAAAGGTTCAACAGGAGGAATGACAATAGTTTGAAGGCTTTTTTGTTTTGTTGTTTTTTTTTTTCCTCTGTGTGTGGCTAAAAATAAGAGAGAATAGAAAAAAAATTTAAAAAACCCCAATTATTAAGAAAACAGGGCTAAACTTTGCTCAAGAGGCCTCCATTTAACTAAAATTACAAGTTCAAAGAGAGTTAGTAGGTAAATATCTTATTGTTTCTTCTTGTTAAGTAATAAACAAAAAAAAAATTATGAGTGTAAAATTCCAGGTAGATAAATGTCATAAAATTCTCCATAATTATTTAGACTCTTAGGAAACCTTACAGAAAGACTAAAGGGTACCTGAATATGGAAGTGGAATGTTTCTTTTGACACATTTAACTCTTCCAGGCCATCAGGGTGGTATCAGATACTGTCTCAGCTTTACAAGTTAGACAGTATTCAAATGATAGGTATGTGACACCCTTCACAATAGGGAACGTCACATTAAAAATTGAAAATATTTAGAAAAAGTTAGACAATTGCAGCTGTAAAATGTGAGTGGCTGAAATCAGAACAGAAGAAAAAAAAAAGTGAATTAGCATACCGAAATGCTTTAGAATGCCATGACAACACAAAGACAGGCACACTCAGGCTATTTCATATCATTCCATTTGACTTGTTCTTGCCCCCCTGCCTCTCAACTTTCAATCCAGGAGAACAAATGCTTTGTGTGATATTGTAATGAATTCTTTGCACATTTACTGTCACTAAAGCCTATTTTCTCAGTGTTAATTATAACAATCCTCCTGTTAGTAAAAAAATAAATGCTATCCTAATGGTATCCAATTCTTGATTTTTTCCCTCTGGAAAAAAAACAGTATTATTGTGCAGCAGCATGTTTAGGATATTCCAGTTCAGATTCTGTCAATATTTTTATTAACTCATAATTTCAGAGGTTTCAAAGCTTACAAACTATATTCTATGCACAACTGGACAGGACCTGACAGTGCCTAAGAGCTAAGCCTGGGGCCAAAGTCAATACACCACTCTCAGAAGGATGAGTGAGCTAGGTAATTCTTATATATACAAGCAATTTCTGTTAAATAATATAGAAAGATCTATAAATGATCTTTCATTTATAGACAATGTAAAACAATGATATATCTACCATGGAATCGCAGCCATGTGGTGTCTTTGAAGGTACAACTGTATTATTGCTTATACTATATGTTTTTTATAAATCAATGACTGACACATAAACACTGATTGTTCTGAGGTAATCTGATTGTTTTCCCTGATCCAGTGCTATATGCTGCACGTAGTGGGCATATCACTTTCATTTATTCTGAAAAAAGCACAGGTGTCTGTCATCTTAGTTGAAGTAATCTATATTTTTTTTGAGCTTCCTCAGAGTCTTTGTAAAGCAGAAGCAATTGTCTGCGACATTATAAATCATGTAATACAGGAAGTGTTATGTCATTACATCAGTAAACTACACAGCTCCAGCTCTTCTTTCCTTAAACTCTCAGTGGTTTAGAGAAAAGAAAACACTGTCTGGATTACAGCCATGAGGCTAAATTAGTAAATCTGTTGCTAATAAATAGCCCAACTGAAAGCACATTCATGAGTGATGAATCTTAAAAGTCAAGATAAGCTAAAAAATCTCAGTCATTTTTAATTATAAATTATACAAGCTCAAAACCAACAACAAAACAACAATAACAAAAAAACCAAACAAAAAATCCCCCCCAAAAAACCAAAAAAACCCCAAACCAAAACAAAAAACCACACACGCACAAAAAGGGAAAAAAACAAACAAAACCAAAACCAAAACCAAAACAAAAAAAACCCAAAACCAAAACAAAAAAACCCCCAAAAAACCCAAAAAAAACACAAAACAAAACAAAAAACACCCCAACAACAAAAAAAAACTTCATCAGATTTTGATTATTTCTTATTTTTAAAGAAGTGAATCTTCAACATGGGAGCACCTTCCTGCTCTGTTACCTATAGAGGACCAAAACTGGCTGTGTAGGAGCAAAGAAGGCTCCAAAGCCAGGAAATGCCATTTCCAGCGGAAGCAAATACCCTATCTATCAGAGGGGCACTCACAGTACTTGGTATGCTTAGTGCTGGCTTTCTCCAGACTGTTGATGTCAGCTCTGCAAAGTTTGAAGTCAGCCCTTCTTACATCACTCTTCCCTATGTGTCACATTATATTAAGAAGACACAGATAAAGACACCAGCTACATAGGAAGAAATGTAGACAGAAGTTTGACTGGCATTTTGGAGATACAAGCAGGATGTTCTTCCAAGAAGCTTGGCCTTGCTGTTGAAGACTAACTCAAATGATTCTTCTGGAAAATATTATCAGCACCCTGAAGTCTGTTGAAAGACTACTATACACAAACTTCTTGTTGCATCTGTGTATATTTTCAAATTAAATATTAGTATATTTCTTTACATTTAAGCAGGACGTTAGCAACAACTTTTGATTTATCATTTTAAAATCTGTTTCCAAGCATTAGCATATTTAATTTGCAATTCTAGTTAATGCATATTTTAACTGCAGTGAAGATTTACAGCCCTAGTTAATGACAGCTCGTGCTTCAGGTGCCATTCGGGCTCGCTCGGTGTCCCGGCACCCAGCACTGTCTGCCTGCCCAGGCGGAGGCTTGACGGAGACCGATCTCGGTGCGGGAGGACGAGTGAATCCCCGGTCAGGTTTGCCTCTACCCCCGATAGCTATAATGCGTGAAGGAGGTAAGGAAAAGGTGGAGGGGGTCTCTGTGGGGCCAAAAGGGTTTATTGAGTGTGGTAGAAACCATGGAGCAATCCGCTAGCCACGTGGTGTGGGGGCCGTTTTGTACCCCGACAGCACGGGTGTGGAAAACATACAGTAGCCAGTAGAAGCTGAAACAGGGGGTGTTACAAAGGTGGGGAGAAGGAATTACAGCAAATGGGGTAAGGGGTAGGTGGGGAGAACCCATGTGTTGGGGCATGGGTTTGACTTGATGATCTTCAAGGTCTCTTCCAACCTGGTGATTCTGTGATTCTGTGAACTCCCTCACCAAAACTTCATTGTAATTCAATATAATAAGAAAGATTTCTCTAGAAGAAAGAAAATTGATATATGACACAGTGGAAGACAGTATGGAAGTATGATTATGGTTTACTGCATGTTCAATGATCTGAGAGCACATTTTATGAAAATTTATTTAAAATGAGATGGGTACCTAGGTAGCTCTGTGGTCTTAGTGCCTGAATTTAGTGCTTCAAAATATGCTAGACTTAAAGGAAAGTATTTAAAGATGAATCATAATAGTCAAAGAAAAATGAAGCCATGAAAATGATTTAAATTTTTTTATTATTGTAGTAAATGTTTATGGTTTATTTTTGCTTCCATTGAAGTGACTAGCATAATTTCCATTCTCTTCTTCGTTTCCTGTTGCCTGTTTACTTATCCTTTATGTTGTTCAGAGATAGTTGTGACTTTCTCTTAAGTTTAAGCTGGAGTGTGTTGTTTTGAAATCAATTTATAGATTCTAGTCCACAAGGAAATGAGCAACTACATTCCCTTACTATGGCTAGACCTTTTGCCCAGGTGCGAGTACTGTATTTGAGTCTGTATTTCTCAATAAGAAAGAATTTGATTGAAATATATTCACTTGTTCTGAGGGAAAAGGATCTCAATCTCTTGTTGGTTATTGCCCCACTTGGTATAAATAATTTTACTATTAGAATATGAAGGTTGCACTTTATGATTGCAGTCTTCGTATGTGGAGGTTTTCAACTGCTTATAAAATACTCAATTATTCATTGAGCCAAAATAAAAATGTATGTGACCCTGTAGGCTTTGACAAAGACATTTGCCTGGTTCCTGGTTCCTGTTTCAGAATATATTTTAATACTTCATATCAAGACGGAGGACATCACTATAAGACATCCAGAGTAACTTATGACAGCATATTTGATTGAACACCTTGGACTTTTCTTCGAGGAATATCTGAATAACCTTTAGAGCAGTGGAGGAATCTCTTAACTGGCCTTTTGATTTGTTGGGTGAATGCATTGAGTTTATGCATTAAACAAGCTAATTCCTTATTATTAGTTTTAGGACTTTATTTTCTCTGTATGTGGATTGAAATATTTCGCAGAAAACTGAATAACATATTTATGTTCAAACATGGAAAAAAACAAACAACCCTGATTGACATTTGCTCAGTGAACAAGATTATGTCATTTAGAAGCTTTCTTTCCCAACTTATGTGATCAGGTGAGTACCTAAGGAATGATTATTTAAATGATTCTGTTTCTATAGTTTTGAAAAGGAGGTAAAAAAGTCCACTAAAAACGCTTTAAAGGAAACCTCCAAGAACCACTCATGCATGGAAGCACTCCTCCCAAATCTCATTTCCCATAATGAATAGCTAGCTGTGGCTGATGCTTATATGGAGTTTTTAAAATATTAGTTCACATTCTTATGTATATTTATTAAGTCAGGAGAAAAATCACTGAGAGGTCTACCTTGTTTTGCAGAGAAATAATTAAAGATCTCAGGTCATAGCACAGATAATTAAAGATAAACAAACCAAGATCTAACCCACAAAAAAAAAAAAGTAATGCAAGAAATGACTATTGCCTGTGGAACTTCAGTGTTTATTTTCAATATAATGTTAAGTCAAATAATTTAATAGTTCTTGCACTGTTTTATACCATTTCAGGGAAGAAAACCTGAATATCATACAGCCAAGTTTTCCATATGAAATAGTCAAAGTGTAGTAGTAATTTCACTCTTTACTTTTCCTATTTTAAGTAAACAACCTGACAAAATTTTAAGCAGAATGCTTTGGGATCAGATCAATATTCAGTGAAATCTGATTATCTGTAGATTGTCTGTGTAAGTATGAGGAGATTTCCTTCAGAGAGAAGGATTTTCAGGTCTTTGAGTAAACAAGAAAAGAACTCACATTTCCTTAGAGCTATGTGCCCTGAATATTTGTAGCAGCACAATTCTTGCACATGCTTCTTGTTTACAGTACTCCCATATGCAGATGGCAGACGTGTTGCCAAAAAAAACCAACCAACCATAAGGATTGGGGGACTGTGGTATGGCGGACTTTAAAAATGCAGTAAGGATTCAATCCTGAAGCCATGTGCTGTAAAATAGAGAGGCTAGGGCTGCATTAACAGACAGCATAACCCAGAGAAGGACAGACCTACAGAATTAATTAGCCATGTGGACGATCTTACGTCATTCTCTGCACATTTATTTCGTACTTGCTGCAGCTGGACCCCATTGTCCAAAGGACCATTACTAGTTGGAGAATATTCAGTGCCTACCTGAGGAACATGTTCTTGTTCAGTTTCATCTGACAGGAAAGGGTCAGGGGAGCCAAGAAAAACACACCACCTGGTGAGGACTAGGTGAGTGATTCCGAACAAATGCTAAAGTGTTTCTCTAACCATAGCACAATTTTACCAGTCAAGTTACTCTCTAACAGGCCTTTGGCGTCTTCCTGTGAATTCCATTCTCATTAAATATACGTATATATTTGGGTCATGAAAAAGAAGAGAAGCTTCTCTTATTAGCACAACTTTAGGCATTTGAACCCCATCAGAGGGCAAGATTTTCAGGAGCAGTCAAGTAGATATTTAAAAGGCATTGTTTGAGGAGTTAATAGATCACAGGCACTACAACAACAAAATTCTCATTATTTAATTTTTCCAACAGCAAGATATAGTGCGAGAAAGAAAGGAAATAAGAGGGCATAATTTTATTTAATTTACCATAAAAAAATCTGTTCCAACAGATACTGATGCATTTCTGCAAACAAAAGCCATAAAATTCTTCTATTTATGAATATTTTTAGTAATCTGAAACTTCATCAAGGAGTATATCTGAACTTGATTTGTGATAAAAGCACTTTCCATCTCTCTACATTTGCCCAGCTTCCCACAGAAACTGAAATTCATATTCCATGTACTGGCAATGATGTCAAAAGCCTATAGGTTGACAAGCTAAAGTAATTATTTTCATTATAAGGATCAGAGTGGATTGCATCTACAGGGTTTGTTCTGAAAAATTCTGCTTTTGTCCGCTGTGATTGTCTGTGATAAACACATACAGAAAATGGAAAGCACAACAATAGATTTCAATAGGGATAGAAATCTCTTTCATACCTATAATTTAGCTTGTTAAAAATGTTAAATTCACATATTTCCATTTGAAAGCATTTCAGACCTTTGATGTTTCTATATTGGTAGGAACATAAATGTTACTAAGTGTAGTTAAAGCTGTAAAGTGATAGAAGTTACAGGTACACAGCAACTTTTTCCTTTCTGTTAGTTTTATGTCTGAATGTGTCTAAAATAGGCTGGTGCTGGAAAAAAAGTATCCCTCAAAAAAAAAAGCCAAACAGAAAGCAATTTCTCATTTTTAATAAATTGTGGTTTATCTTAGCACTCTCCCCAAACTAGATGTACTAGCCCGTTAAAACATTTCACAAGGCTACTACTAATGTAAATATACATTTAAAGGTGATACCAGGATCATGACATTTCTTTGAAATACTTGGCTGTTTTTTTTCTATGCCATTTTTGCACAATCCCTTCTCTGGAATTATCGGTCCTAAAATCTTTCTCCTTTCCTGAGACCCTGTGACTGTAGTACTGCCTTTTAGATCGTCACTTCCTACAAGGTTGCTAAAAGAATTCCTTTTTACACTCTGGCCTTTGTATGGTTGTAGGACAACAATCACCTAATTCAGGTGTGATATCAGAGCACCAGGACTGGCTGATATTGGCAAAGCTGTCGAGTACTATAGCTGGGGTTGGATGTTGACTACATGCCTGGTGAAGGACGTAGCTGAGGAGCGTATAATTGTATGGAGGTCTATTTATATCTCCCACCTGGACAATACGGCAGTAACAACAGGGTTCGTCTGGCTGCCTACACAAGGAAGGACACAGTTGCTGTCATGAGGAAAGAGAGAGAGCAGAGACCCTTCAGGAAGAATTGTTCCTTTCTGTGAAAATCACATTTCTTTGGAGAGGAAAGTAGAAAATATCCTTTTCCAAGTTTTTTGGGGTTTTATTTTCTCCCTTTTTTAAAAAATACATCATAAGTTAACATCTCTCACTACCTTCACTCAAGTGGTTTTAGCCCAGGTTGTGCAGGTAGAAGGTATCGCATTAACCTATTTAGGCACAGAACATTTAATAATTAGTCAAAAATACAAAAAGTAGAAAAAAATATCACTGCCCTGAGTGCACCAGATAATTTATCATTGTTAAAGAAGCTGGTCCAGTGACCACCTGAAGGTTACCTTAGAACTCTCAGTTTTTCAGAGAGCCTAATTTGAAGACAGAGACTCTCGGTATTATGAAAAAAACAATTATATTTATTAAAATGAGAAATAGTTCCTCTTGCGTCTGCAAAGGAACTTGTAGAGGAGACATTTTCATTTTCATTTTTCACAGAATGCTTGTTCCAGAACCTGTTGCACACATCTACACACATCCAAAGACTCACCTACAGAAGAAAGGAATAAGGACGCCTGAGGATTGAAATTATTTAGAACATCATGGGAGAGGCTCTTCTTAAAGATATGCATTATTATGTGAATATTGAACTTGTTGCAGCCTGTAATTATAACAAAATAGGTCTTCTCCTTCCCTGAGGATGTCTCATGTTGCCATATGAGCAAGGACCAACTCAATTTCCCTTTGACCAACTCAATTTCCCTTTGTCTAGGGTGCTCCATCTGTGTCCCACTTGGCTTCCACTTCTGTTACCAAACTTCAGTTACAAGTTAGGATATTACTAGCACTTTTTCTTTAATTATGTCAAAATGCATTTAACTTGGAGAATGAGTTTAAAGAAATCCATCTGAAATGTTTGAGACTAGCAACTCACTATTTTCGGCAGATACAGTTGATAATCTCATTCTTATCTGAATTCTTATCTCTTTCTAGCAAAGGTAAAAATGTTCTGAATGAATTTACAAACATTTCTACTAATGTGTTTGGACAGGAGGCTCTGATAAATAAAAAATCAATGCATCAGATAAATATCAGTATGCTTACACTGGGGGAAAAGGAACAGTATTTTATGACTATGTTCAAATGAAATGAAGAAGTAATTTTGAATGGGCTAGGTAGACCTGCTTCAAGGAGGAATGGCACAGCAAACATAGGTGTCAATTATCCATATTAGAAGTAAAAAAGTGAACAGAATGAGCAAGGAGAAATCCTCAAAGAAAATTTAAAACACAGCTTATTTTTAAAAAGTGTCTTCCTGCCTGACACTGGATTAAAATAAACTGGGGGAAATAGCAGGATCCTGGAGAGTCACATATACAGAACTGCAGACTGCTGCAGGGTAGTGCTTCAGGAGCCACAAATTATCCCAAGTGAACAGAGTTGTTCACCAGTTCATATAGCAGCATATAGCAAGACACACCTAAGCAGTAAAAAGAAATTTACTGAATCACAACTGGTGATGCTGACACAGTAGATAGTCCCATTTGATTGAGACACCTAAGTGAGGGGCTGGGGCACCTTCTGCTATCAGAGCTGGAGCTCTCCAGGGTACCTGGGTCTGGAAATGAGAGCAGAGTCTTGGTATTTCACATCACTCTCTGAAGTCATCATTAAATAGTCTAGGCTTCTAACTCAGATATCATGAGGACTGAAGTTAGATGTTGTAGATAAATTGCCTATTTCAGCCGCTGTAATCTTCCATTTTCTTTATTCTGAGCATCTGGAAAATATCTGAAGAGCCAATGTTTAGCCTCTGTTATTTTTATAGTGGGCATGAGATGAGATGGTAGAAGTACAGATTAATGTGTACTGAATTGGTGCTTATTGGTCCTAAACAAGATAAACTTTTATGCACAGGAAATTGTATTCCGCTCTAGATTTTCTAAAAGCTGACTGGTGATGTGTTACCTATTGGCAAATATACTGCAGGATTTGTTAGACATGCATCTTCCAATATCCCTACATTGGTTTCGTCAACAGTATGTTTATTGCAAAATCAATAAAATATTGAAAAAATTTGTTGAAAAGTTCTTAGGCAGCTGGCTTTTGGTGGTCTATAATAAATGATCATGACTGGCATTTTTAAACCTTGCATTTCAGATGCATAAGTATGTTTTAAATAAGAGGCTAAAGATGCTGAATAAGCTAATGTGTTTGTCACTTGTGCAGATTCATGCTCAGCTATGCTAATGTTTTCCTTAATAAACACTTGCTCAGGAAGTCCACAAGCATAGTCTGCAATCCACCAAGTTGGTAAAGAGCAAAACAAATTAATAAAAATCTGGTGCACAAAATCTTCTTTGGGCCTTCTTTCAGCAATTGTTTACATGGAAAGGTAGCTCACACATTTGAGCAATCCACTTGCAAAGGGACACTTACATAAAATCTCACATACATGTAAGAGCTTGACAGCTCCAGGCCTCATTTAAAAACCAGGTTTGTGTTCTGAAGTCTGTAGTATGCAAACTAAGAAAGCATGAGGTGGAAGTGGCTACAAACCTCCACAGAAACATCAAGATTAATTGCACTTTGGCAGGAAAATATTACAAAGTTGATGAATTTTTAATTTGCCACATTTTTTGCAAAATAAACAACTTTCTTTTCTGCTTCTCGGTACTCTAAAATTATGTTGGGTTTTTTGAAAGAAAAATTTCAAAAAGAGAAGGATTCATCAAGCATAGGCTTATAAATTTCGCTTTAAACCAGTGATAACACTTTAAATATGTAGATACATATTTCCCTTTCCCCTCAATACATGAAGGTAAAAACTGATTGAAAATGCATAATGTAGTACTCTGACTCTCCTTTGTAAGTGTGTCATTGCTTGCACACCTAATAAAGCAACGCCATTCAGTGTCCAGACATAACAATAATGTTACGTGAATTGGCATCTCACCAGCAGTAGAGAGAGCTAGGACACTGACATCTGTGAAAATATCAGTGCAGAAAAGGTTCCTGAGTATCCAGGTTTTTCTGCTACTTCCCAGACTATTGCTTTATTTTTGAACAACTGATTCTCAATAGTATATTACTAAATACAATTACAGGGGGAAGGTTTTTGTCTCTCCAACACAGCCATTCACCTACTTAAGCATTCAAGCCGTGTCAATTATGTACACATTCAGTTCTCTCAAACTGTTAAATTTTCATCTTTAGTAAAGGAGACAATGCTCGTGGAGGTTTTGTGTTGTCTACATAAATATTTGTGCAATGTACTTAGTGTGGCAACATATGACTGCTGAAGATAAAGCAGATTCTTCAGGCACAAGAGTACTTGTAATAATGGAAATGAATGACAATCTAGTCTCTGTGCAGGTTGGGGTGGGAGGAAGGAGAGGTGGATGAGATGCATTGAGTACTCAGTGCAAATTCCCAAAAGCTTATGAATATGCAGAGGTATCAGGGAGAATGTGTGACTATGGGAATATTTTCAGATGATAATTCCAGAGTTTTCTTAACAATCTGTATGTAGTTTGCCATCTGCAAATCCTCTTAAAGGAGTATGAATATGGAGTAAGTGCAAAATGTAACCAAGGTCTATTTACAGAAAGAATTGGCAGATTTCATATTGTTTGCTCTGGAGAACTACAGCAAATACGTTCATTCAAAATTTTATTTAATTTATGCTAATAAAATAAGACAGATCAGTAATAGGGAAGACAAAAAGGGCATAGTAAAACACTAATACGTGAGATCTGAAAGCTCCATATTTGTAATTCTCCTCAAGTGCTGTTTTATGATTATTTTTTCTTCTGTATGGCACTATATGAATACCCTGGGGGCACCAGGAATCCAAAAGAAGTTAGAGCAATTGATTACTAGTTGCCCAAGATCACCATTCATCTGGCATAAATGTTGCATCAAAGCTGACATATTTTCAAAATCTTTTCATTTGGCTGGTAATGTAAGCAAAACACTAAAAGGCAAATTATGTCTATGTGATCAAATTAAATAGAAGGTTCACTGCCAATACTAAGAAATACTTTTTACAGTCTGTTGTAATAACTTTTTAGCAAAATAAAACATTTTTTCCTCTGTGAGGGAGAGTCAGAAACACAATTCTCATCGTTTAAGGTATAAACTGACTGAAAGTGTATAAATCATGGTCACAAGCATCCCTGACTTTGTCTCGGTGTGATTACTGGATGTAAAAGATACTGTTCTGAAATGATGATATGGCCCCACTGTTCCCCTATTGCTAGGCACTACACCAGTGACTTGTACCTGACCTAGGAATAAAGACAGAATTGTAACTCATCCCATTAGAATTTGTGTCTAATTGCAGTCTCTTACTCACACTGGAGCTGGGTTAAGCATATTTTTCAATATATAGACTTTGTTGTTAGCACTCTGCCTGTGGCAAACTCTTTCTGCAAGGCAGGGCAAATGGGTAAGCTAGGTAGGGGGAAAAATCTAAACCAGTCAAAAAAGTCTTAGAGGCATTTAATTTGATTTTCAGGCTCCAAGGACTACAAGTTTGGTCTAATTACCTCAAAATAACTCATGTAAATATTATGTGTGTTCTATTTATGTGTCTGCTTATAAATATTAATAAATAATAATTAGTACATTAGTTAGTAGTAAAATCTACTTACTTATTTTTTTAATAACTTTAATTTTTCTGATTGAGGTAAGTGATGTGAGATAGTGGATCCTGTTGCTGTATTAACTGCAGAAATTATTTGCAAGTCTGGAACTGGTCCCCTATCTGTCTTGCTGTCTTCTATCTTATTTGAGGAGGCAACTTAGACTGAGACTTTCAGAGCATCTGAAATCACATAGTACTCAGAAAGGCACAGTCTCACTTGTCTTCCCCTGCTCCCTTGTACACCATGCTGACCTTCCACAATGCCTTCTGGACATTGGAACTGCCCCTCCCCAGTGCCTGCTGGACTGTCTGGGGGGGTAGGTTTAGATTCACTATTAGGAAGAAATTCTACACTATAAGGGAGGTCAGGCACTGGAACAGTTTGCCCAGACAGGTTGTGGACTTTCCATCCCTGGAAGTTCTCAAGACCAGGTTGGATGAGGCTCTGAGTAGCCTGGTCTAGTGGAAGGTGTCCCTGCCCATGACAAGGGGGTTAGAACTAGCTTGTCTTTAAGGTTCTCAGCCTTAAGTATTTTATGATTCCATGACATTCTAAAAGCAATTCATTTAATAATTCCATAATTGTCCTCTTTATTTCCTGAGTTGCTATGTCGAGCAGGCTCAGTAACAGGTTTGGTGAGGTGAGGACTGGAGGGGTGTAAAACAGATGAGGGAAGTACGTGGTTGGCAGCAGTGAGGGAGAGACTCCTTGAGTTGGTGGTAGGCTGCTAGGCTGACCTGCTCATCACTGGGAACTGTTGCCACAGGTTCCTAAGGAAAGACCTAGGTTTGATCTTTGGGTCCTGGTAACTCAGCATTTTGGGCAAGCCTGTAAAATTTGGGGCTTTCTTCAACATCCTTCAGGTTTCCTGAAGCTATTGTGAATTGCTGTCTCAGATCCCTGACAGTGTTTCTCCTTTTGCCATATAAGAGAGAGTTTAACTACCAATTAATTGCTGTTAATCACATACCTACTGGAATGCCAGCTACAACACTAGACCCAAATGCCTTTTGAGATGTTATCTGAAGCATCTGCCCTCTATATTTCAAATCAACAGAAAACATTTACAGACATTCAAGCGTATATGTGATATAATACATGTTCACATATTTCTGGTAGTTTTCAATGTAATACAAAATGGTAATTATTTCAAAACTGTATTAGGAAAATAAAAGAAGGGATCTCTGAAACAGGTGAGATGCTTGCCTCAGCATAGTGTTACCTGAATGAGGTGTCAGGATGTTAAAACACAGACACAAACGCAATAGATTTTATTAACATGCTTTGATCCTCATCTGGAGCTGCTTGATGTTTGGTTAGAAAGGCTTCATAAGCAAGAAGTGTTATTTCTCTGGGGTTGATGGTTTTCTTTTATTCCTGTTAGTGCCCAGGTTTCATAGAGAAATACTAAGATTTGAAGCAAACAGACATATTAGGAATTCATAGTATCTATATCTCACTTTGAAGGTGTTCTAGTGTGTCTCGGACTTTGATCCAACAGAGTTCCCCTCAAAAGAAAATTAATATATTTTATGACTGTATTTTGTATTCATTCATTTCAGATAAACTGCACCACATTAGCCCATTTGCAGAATCACTAAATGTGAGCTATGCAAGAAAACAATATTTTAATTCATGAAGTCCTTCAAAATTAGCACAGAAAGTCTACTTTTGGTTTGTATTTCTTAATTTTTGCCAGATAAAAAGCAAAATAAGGTGTAAGGTACGTAATTTTGAAACTAATTTAGGAACTTTAATTTTTTAAAGCAAATAGCAGCTTTTTTAACTGTTGAAAATCAAACTGTAATGACGGACTTGTTTTGTTAAATAACTTTCTTTTATTTTCAGAGTAGCAAACCATCTTCCTTAAAGACAAAAGCAAAGGGAATAAGGCTGCCTCAGGTATATTGTGACTGGGACAGGTACAAGCTCTGGTGAGCCCTGAAGTCCCCATTCCTTTTCATCCAGCAGAGAGGATGACACTAACTTAGAGTTCAGCCTCAACTTACAATAAAATTTGATCATATCTATTCAATATATTTGGGTAATAACTTATTTTAACACTTACATGCACAAAACCCTAAAAATCAAAAGTCCAATGCAATAAGAAAAACAAGGCATGAAAAGGATTTTTAATTGAATAAGATATAAAGATCTAATTACAAATACAAGCACACAGATCCCTACCAAAATCAGTAACGGCTCACAATGAATTGTCCCCAACTTCTTTCCCTACCAGTAGCTTTCTTGGGAGGATCAGTGGAATGACAGACCAAGATACGGACAAGGTAAGTCACAGCACATTCAATAAAAAGCCAAATAACAATTCCCTTGATGGAAAATTTTCACCTTAAGGATGGATCATTCAGAAACTGAATGCAGCAGAACAAATGAGTGTCATTTCCATTTTAGTCAAATTCTCTTTAGAATCCAGTACATAATTTCTCATCATAACAAATAAACATTCTCAGGTTTGGTGTATATTTTAGCTGTCATCTGAGGAAAAGGCAAATATCGTAGTATTTATTTACAAAACCCGTTTTGATCCTCCTAAGTTACATATTGCTTTGAAAATGCGCAACCAGCTACCAAACAAATGCATTGACAAATACACAGTGAATTCAACTAAGCTCTGCCTATTTACACCCCCTCAGGATAACACAGAAGTATATAATATCCTAAAATGAGATTTTAAATGTAAATGCACATTATCATTAAGGAATAATTTCATACAAGAACGACAGAATTAGTAAAATATACAGCTGTCTTAAGAATATGAAGTCTAAATGTGTCCAGCTGCCGGAAAGAATGAATATCAGAAGCCTGTGAAGTGTTTTTCTGATGCTTACACTGTATCTGCCATAAACGTGTTATAGTAAAGATTACTTCCTTTTAACAGAATACCTAAAGATATTTTAAATTAGAAGGTTCTAGATAGATATTAAATAATGTGTCTCACACTTTTATGAAATCTTCTTCCAAAAACAATCTTAAATTGTGTTGTGCAAGCTTCTGTCAAAAGTAAACAAGGTAAATATCTATCTTAATGAAAATACAGAACACTGAAACAGGTTCAGTGATTTTCCAAAATGACAGAAACATCATGTCAAAATAATGTTATTATAATTATTTTTGTACATCTAGAACTCACGTGTGTTTTTGGTGTCCAAATATCTTTTGACATCCTGGTGCTAAAACCTGAGCTCTTGACTTTCTTCTCAGAGAGTTTATTGACTCTCTTAATTTGAAATATATTGAGACAAGCTTGTTTCCTGAAGAAAAAATATATCTTAATAACTATTTGTATAGTTTAAAAATTTGTACAGCTTCTATTACCCATCTGCACTATGAAATGCAGAATAGCACCATTTCTTTTGTCAGTAGGAATACTCATATGTGGGAAAAAAAATCCAGCGGCAACAGCAAACCTCTACTGATATGAACACGATCAAGATTTCACATCAATTTTTCTTAAAGACCCTTTTTTAAATTCATTCCAGACTGCTAAAATAAGGGTAGATCCAGTCCAAGTAGCATATACCTATTTTAAAACTAATGTCAAGGAGAAAATTAGGGTGCATTAAATAAATGTATATGCATGCTTAATACTTGTGTCGCAGTAATTTTGAACTAGCACAAACTTGTATGGATCTAGAAATTATTACCAGTTATCTATTTCAGTTATATATTAAAACCTTCAAATTCCAAGTTGAATTTGATTGATTTTTTTCTTGGTCCAAACCTCCTACAATACATTATCACAGAAAATGGGCTTGGAAGGAACCTCAAGAGATTATCTTGTCCATCTCTCATGCCTCAGGCAAGATCAGTTCTCCCAATGACATTTCTGACAGATGTTAGTTAAACCTGGTTCTAAAGCCTTCCAAAACTATATTCCTGATATCAGTAAGGAATGTATTCTCACTCCTAGTAAGAGTGATGTACAGATTAAACACTGGCTTAAGAAACAAACAAAACTAAAAAAAACCCAAAACAACAAAAGCAAAAACCATGCACTGGGCTGAAAAAAAAAATAAGCACAGAAAACCTTTAGGCTTCCTGATGTCTATTTGCTCACCATTAACCACTCAGAAACAAGAGAGAAAATAACATTGCTGATTATCAAGGCGGAACTGATTTAATTTTGCAATTTATTAAATACAAAGAAGATGCAGCCCTGATAGGGCAAAAACTTGGTCTTCCTGGGTGGAAATTGGTCCTCATGGAGACTGACCCTGTGTATACCAGCAGGTGTTTGTAAATATGAGAACCAAAACAGCTGTGTGGGAAGGGCACGTCCCCATGGCAGGGTGCATATACAAATCTGAGTACATGAAAATGGATGGATACTTGAATGCCACCTCTGGCTCTTTGAAACTGTACTGCGTATGGCACTTTGCATACCATCAATACCCTCTAAAGACTTTTTTCCCCTACTGATGCTTTGTTCTGTTTCTCTTGTATGTGGATAATTATGGTGGTAATTTAGCTACAGCATTCTGAACTTGCATGATTTTTAGTAAGGACTACATGGATTTGAATCTGTCAGCTACTCATAATGCTTCCTCAATATTACCCATTTAGTGTCAATTATAAACAAAAAATAGCCCACTTATTGTCTCATATTAGCATCCACATCAATAATCGTGCAGAACAAAAGGCATAAACTGAGACCATCTGCTCTCACTACAATAATCTACCTAAAAAAGCTTAGCCAGTAACACAGTAAAAGATTCTAATGTATTTGTCTGGGATCATGCTGTTTAAGTGTCTTTCGTGATTAAAATTATTACCGCTTTGGTCTATCACCTATTAAGACATATGTTTCCTCATTTCAAGTAAAATATTGTCATTTTATTTTTATTACTGCTGTAAATTAAGATATAAGAAAAAACTGTACTTTTGTTTTATACTTCATTGTCACTCTCTTTCCTGCTGATGTTGACAATACTTAGACATTTCTTAAAAAATCATATATGATGCAGATTTTTATTTTTTTGATAAGTGCAGAACACTTGAGCTCTGCTAAATGCCAGTATAAAACCATATCAAAATGTAAAATGTTAACCAGAAGTGCCATCATGACCTGAAAAGTTAAAAAAGAAAGAAAGAAAAGAATATATAAAATCCTACAATCAAAGAAGATTGTTGATGTTTAAAGAGAATGTATTGTGAGTTTTCTCAGCATTGGGTATGTGGAATTTTTCCTGGCAGCTTACAAGAGCAGATAGGAGTTTAAGAAACAACCACATGAAAGTACAAAAAGCAGGCAAATTCCTGCTGCTTTATGCCAGTGTCCTTTCACTATTGTCTAGCACTTCAGGCCTGTCAAGACATCTCAGTTTTTCACTTCTAACAAAAATAAGTAAATGAAAATAATGCACTGCAGATGCCCAGTGCATTTAATACAATGTCTTAAATGTTTGGTTCAGAACAACTGCAGATTCAGTAAATGCTTAGATGTTCCCCAACCCTCAATGGTGACCACTGAAACTTGATTACAGGCTGTTTTTGAATAGCAAAATATTCTTTTTCTCCAAAAATGAAATACAGTGCTACACTTTCTATGTCTGATTTTCTAATATGCTAAGCACTCATCTTTCTCCTTGATTTCAAATGGATTTTTTATATGCGCACAGCATGATTCATAAACTGTGTGACTTCTTTTCCATTCTATTTATGCTATGAATTCAATAACAATTTGCTTCACAATATTCAAAATAAAACTTGGAAAGAAATCAAAGGAAAATTATCCCTTTAGGAAACTTGGTTTACAAAGTATAGTACTGGTAGTTCATGAACTGACCCTATGACACCTGAAAACAAGATTCAAGAGGAAAGTCAATAATTCGTGCATATTTCTAGCTTTTTGAGCTTGGGTAACATGCACAGTTTTTGGATAAGACAATTTTTAGCATTTAGGCTAAGAAGAAGAGGCTGATGTAATTGAATTGATGGTTAATGGGTCTATTTATAAGTCCCTGCCTAATATCTTGTTGAATTTTAACTAAATTTTGGGATTAAAAGTCTCTTTCACCCCAGGTGTGTCAAGGATATGAATTGGAGCTCTCAAAAAGAAGGCATGTAGAGTTATCCGCTATGTATTCGCCACCAGCAGCCAGCACGTACAGCACATGTCCATAGGCATCTGATCAGCTTGTGCGTGTAGCTGAATCATTAGCTCGAATATGTCAGAGAGACCATATGATGTTTTCTGACCCTCCAAGGTTCTCAAAACAGACCTTGTAAAATGGTCAGGAATAATTGAGGAAAGAAGTGTGCTTGTCATCAGTAACCAAGCATTTTGCTCTGCTGCCTGTGTACCAACCTGCTTTTCTTCTTCAATTATTAACAGTCCACCTTTTAGGCAACTCATGTGCAGAAATGAGTCTCACCTTCATAGGTAAGAGAATTCTGGTTATGCATCTTGTATATTGATAACCCAGTAGCTACTTATACTTGATAAATCGATGCATTTCCAAAATTTGCTCATTTGTTTAAAGCAGAAATGTGATGTATTCCTTCTCAAAAAGTGGCAAAATAATAAATTATAAATTCCACCTCTGCTTCTTCTCCCCAAAGTCCAACATACTGCCATAGTGAAAGCATACTCATGTTTGCTCCTCAACCTGTTGTGTAGAAATACTTTCACTTACAAACGTGAAAAAAATATTTGAAATGAATGAAGTGTTTTGGCCAGTATCAAGGGTCTTATTTTTTAAGTTCAAAGTGGTTCTTTTTCAAAATTCAATCTTATAAAAAATAAGGTTTTAAAAATTGAAATTGAATTCTTACAATTTGGCCAGTGAGTGTTGGAATGCCATTTTTAATACTTTTGGAAGAATAATATACTATATATATTCCTGCCTTTTCCAATTGGAAGGCCCTTCAATCTGTTCAGTATCATACAATTTATTTTTCCCAAAATCTACACGTCTGAGCAAATATATGGAGTAATGTGTAGGTTCAGAACAATGGCTAGCACCATGGCAGATATTCAAAAAATTGGCACGTCATTATTTCAGCTTTCATCTGCTTAAAAGTATGGTAATGTGGGCTGTATTTATGAAATCAGGGCTGAAATATACTGGGCTCTCCACCTGTTCCAAAAGGAATAAAGAACAGGTAGGAATAAACATAATATGGGATAGCAATTTTGACTAGCTATGTAAGCTAAGCATTTTACATTCGTATGT
Source organism: Struthidea cinerea (assembly GCA_013397865.1). Taxonomy (NCBI): domain Eukaryota; kingdom Metazoa; phylum Chordata; class Aves; order Passeriformes; family Corcoracidae; genus Struthidea; species Struthidea cinerea. The sequence goes on along the minus strand of VZTI01003754.1, from coordinate 2,038,149 downwards.
TATCATTAATAATGCTATATACAAATGCTTTTCTTGAAAGCAAAAAAAACCTACAAGCAAAGTAAAAAACTAATAAGAAGCAAGGAAAACAAAATCTACAATTTTTTGCCGTATATCTGGAAGAGGAAAAAAAAGTGTGGATTCCTCTCTATTACTTTCCATTATCATCAAATCTATAAATCTTTCTAAACATGACCAATTCTTTTGCGCAAATTAACATCATCCAGCAATAGAAGAGACATTTATTTTCCTGACAGATAAGAGAATCATATATCAATATTTTAAAACTATATGTATATAAACTATAAACTAAAACATAAACTATATCCTATTTAAAAAGAGAATAAATGTATAGTGCTTGTTTTTTTCTCACATACTGAGACAAGCACAAACACTGAATTCATTTGTTTTTTTCTCATAAACTGTCCAGTACTTTCATATACCAGAGCACATGGTATATGAAATATATACCTTAAGATCAAGGCAGTATTCATAATAAAACCTTCAACTGGTTGCCCTGGAAGCTGACTATATCCAGACAAAAAAGTGTGTTATAACCATCCTTACAGAAAGAGATTATCAATATTAACAAGGATTATTCTTATTTCTGTTGCTTGGGCCATTTGTAATCTTGTTTTCTCTGTGGAGTGATCCACATATCTTTCTACACAGGAAAACCAAGATGTGCTGAGTCCATAGATGGAAATACTTCACAAAATATTGTTTGTTTTAATACAGCTATTGTATGCAGTCTTTCTTTGTATATCTTTGAAAATGTGAACTTAAATTGGATAATGCTTCAAAAGGCTACTCTTGCAAACTCTTGGTTACATGAGGAAGCAATCAAACTTGTCAATTAAACAGAGATGAGACAGCAGATACATTTCAAAAACTTGTGGATCTGGATAGTCAGTTAAACTGATTTTATTTTCTTCAGAATACAGTTGTGTCAGCCTAAATATTTAATGTATTTTTGTGAGTTATGCTTTGTTTTTAGACTGAAAAAAATATCAATCATAAACCCCAATATTATATAATTCTTTAAAATACTTTTTAAATAGTTGTGATTTCAAATGTTTATTTTTATGTCAATATGTATTCCCACTGCTTTGAAATATGTCCTTTAAAAATCTGGTCTACCTGAACTGCTAATTTCTACTCAGTTTGTGTTATTTGTATATTCAAGTGTTTTCTCTTTCTCTAATGAGATACAATTTGATACTTTGAAACAGGAAACTGAATATTTTGACATCTTTTCACAGTACCAGAAATAACGAAAGCAGAACTATGTGGGGCTATCATCAGTTTGTACTGTACCTTTATGCATATGATTCAGTTCAACAAGACAACTGGTAAGAAATGACATGTATCGGCCGTTCACTTAATAGTTGGTCTTGATGATCCTTGTGGGTCCCTTCCAACTCAGAATATCTTGTGATTCTTTGATTCTGTGATTTCTGTGTTTTTATGGTATCTACTAGCATGTTATGATAACTCCTGACTGGTGTCTTTGCTATATTCGGTAGTATAAATAGAAGACTAAATGAGTAAATTTCTTCTAGTAAGTGATGGTACATATGAAGTAAAGTATGATGAGACATGATGAGACATGATGGCAGAAGGTTTCCATTTATGTAACATAATTTCCTTATTTTTGTAGGATTTGTAGGATTTTTGTCCACCTGAAGTCAACAGGTTTTGCAGACTCCATGCTCCAGCCTTTCTGTGAGGGTCATACCTGTGTATCTGCTAAAGAAGGAGATTGCAATATTATTTCGTCAGTATATTTAACATTTATTCAAATCTTACAACTCCTTGGGCAGCACCCTCCCATTGTGATCTGAGGGACTGAGAGCCATGGGCTGAGTAGAAATGAGGTTCTAGACAACAAGGTGAAGAGGGGAAAGGGACAGTAAGGCCAGAGAGTACCCTCAGGGCTGAGACATTCACTATGTCATTCTTTTCGATGCTATCCTTTACAGTTTGTTGTTTAGGACAGTAGTAAGAAAGTTTTTGGGTTCGAGTGGGGTTTTTATCTCTTTTGTTTGGGGTGTTTTGTTTGTTGTTTGCTTGTTTTTAAATAAATATATGACAAGTTTTCCTGTGTTGTTCCTTTGGCTCATTTATGGCTCATGCATAAGGATCTACACTTCACTTGCAGCCACTTATAAAATTCCTTCCAGGAGAAATAAAATAGCTTATCCTATTTATGTTTTCCAAATGGTACATGCTGTTCTGCCTCAATAATTGATTATTACTGCTTTGGTCTATCACCTATTAAGACATATGTTTCCTCATTTCAAGTAAAATATTGTAATTTTATTTTTTGTTGCTTATGGCACTTACTAATTTTCAATATTTTGCCACTTTTCTAACAATAACAAGTAGAAGCATGAACATCGAAGGTTATTATTTACTAGCCACAGCTCAGTGCACCATATAATCAAATCCTTTGTCAGAGCATCCTGCCACATAATCAGATCTTGTGAATTGTCAAAGGCAATTTTATAAATATATATATTCATTTAAAGCCTCAGTAAGCTTGTCATGGCATGTGATAAGCACATTTTTCTTTCATTTTCCTGCTTTTCCAGTTCTTTATATATGTAGTAATTACATTGTCTTCATGCAGTTTCTACAGCGAGAAGTAACACTATACATATCTATAGCATGCTATACATACAATCCAATAACAGTTATTAGATTGAATAGTTGATTTAATGGTTATTTTTTCCCTATATAACATCATTTAAAGATTTATGTCATTAACCACATTTTACAATGAGAAAAGTAATGCACAACACAAAACGAGAAGAATCAGGAAACCTCACAAAGAAGGCATATCTTCCCCAAGCTGGTGTAGTTTAAGACGCCAGATTCACTTCTTGCTCTGGCATGGTACTGAACATCTTTGGAATTTTTATTTACTACAAGGAACAGGTTGGAAGATTTTTCATAAAACTTTTGATTTTATTGATTATAATAATAAATTCCAAAATGGAAATAAAACTCTGTGAAAAGACTGGTTGAATCAATGCAAGAAAAAAAGGTACTAGGCAAGTGTTCTTAGATGGAAAATTTCCTAAAAAATTCCTGGAATTATTGCAATAGAGGATGTTAAATGTTAAAAATATTAGAAAACAGTAATTTTATGTAAAAGTTTTTATATAATGCTCTGTATATTCAAAGCTTGTTTTCAAACATTAGGTGAGAACGTAATGGGTTTAGAATCTCAGAGAAATACCTGAAATTTTCAGAGATCTATTCTACATGTATCTGAGGCCTTTGTATTTGCAGTGGTATGGCCCCAAAGAGATATTCTGTGGGTGCTGCAGAAAGCATTTTATAGTTCAAACATAGCTTGTGCTGAGTCTCTTGTATCCATACAGCCTCACTGATTGTGCTCTAATTGGACGGTGATGATGAAGACATCTGCCAGATAAAAAAAAAAAACCATAATCAAGTAATATGTCAGCCAGAACAATAGTGAGGAAAAAAGATAGAAGCAGTAACAATATCCCAATTAAAATGAAGAACAAAACAGTTGAAGCGCAGATGAGTGTCAGCTTTCTTCACAGTGTGCAGACAATGAGAGCTGTGAAAACACATCTAAGATATGTTGGAAAAGAGGTGGCTATATCGTGTAAAAAATAGTCTCGAAATAAGTAATTGAATAATATTGCCAGGATTTAGCTGTAACAAATGAAGCAGTACATTTTCTCAGATACATATCCTATGTGAATTGACATTCAGGGAGTGAAGGGTTAGATAAACAGTAACCAATTCTTGAACACAATATACTTTAGCCTTGGCTTTCCTTACAATCTTGATTATTGGATGTTGTGGTTTATTAATTTACTTTGCACAAAGAAGAAAGAAGGTTATAGAGAGGCCACAGTTCTATTTGATATATCTAATGTGGTGTCATATGCATAAGAGGTGTCATGTGCATTATCAAATTGCAGGGAATTTTATTTAATTTCATTTTTGATTGTTTCTAACAGAACAATTTGGCGCTGTTACATCTGACACCATAAAGAAAACGACATAGAGTTTAGGCTTATGGAAAAGTGGAAGAGCTTTAATAATTTTTTAACTACTTTTATAGGACAGATCGCAAAAGTGTGTTGAGTGGCAATAGGTAATTGGTTCCTCGGCCATCCACCCCTTGAGAGGATTGGCCAAGTTTTAAGATACCTATTCCAAAATATTTTCAAAGTCAAAGCCATAACAATCTTGCAAAACAGCTTGCGGGTGCAAGAAGTTTATAAAACTGTGACCTTGTTTAAAATAGTTTACATAGGAAAGACAGTCTTCTCACAGAATATTGAGAAGAGGATGAAGAATTTCTCTGCTTCTAACTTTTTAGTACCTACAACAATTCAGTCAGGGTATGGGTATGGGTAAATTAGAAAGTTTCTTTAGATTCAAAGGGTGTTCAGTCACTGCTGGATAAGTTTATACATTGCAAAACTCTGCAGGTACCTATTTCTAGGCTAAATTATCAGTCCAGATCTGAGTCCAAGAAAAGCTATGCTGTTGCAGCTCCATGCCTCAGGTTCAACAAGGGGCAAGGCTGAAGATGCACATTCCCATTAGGCACGTGCACACAGAGCGCCACACACAGACAAAGCTGGCCATTGAGCACTGACACTGAGTCACTCACATCAACACAGACAGCACCAGCAGCTTCATCCTGCTCCCCTCTCTGGCTGTGAAGGAAGAAGGACTTGTTAGGGGGTTTACATATATATATATATTATATATATATATAAAGGGGGGGTATATATTAATATAAATATGCACCTAAATTTTTACATATATATATATATACATATACATATGTACAGTCCTTGGATCACAGTCTCCTCAGTTGCCAGCATGTGGACATCTGAGCCCTTGAGGCCACAGGCCTGCTCTCTCACGTGCACACAAAAATGCACGCACACATGCAAAGAGAGTTGTCTGGGACTCTCCTGGTTCCCCAGGGGAACTAAAGCCTCTGAGTTCTTTTTCTTAAAGACATACACATACACCCAGAAAAGTCAGTGGGTATCCTACCCGGACAACACCAGAGTCCGGCTGGATTCCCCAGGACTCCCAGTAGTCAGCTCCTCCCATGATCTTGCCTGTAGACTCTCCAACAACCCTGAGGCCACTTTCTTGCCTTCTCACCCTGGTTTTTATGTGGTATCCACACACTCACTTACACAGTCACACCTGCTTCCTGTGCTGCACCACAGGCACAGGGCTCTGGGCAGTGGTCTCACCTGCCTCTGCCTGGCTCTTTTTGTCACTCACTTGGGTCTTCCCACTCGCTGCCACCCAGGCACACAGACCCTCCAGCCTGTGGTCCAGTCCAGCTGCTGACACCCAGACCTCACTCGCTCCAGGTGCTGGTATCACAGGCCTCTACAACCCAAGGTGCCACTCCAGTTCCTGGCTCTCACCTTGCAATACACACACATGCAGTCACATGAAACAGAGCTCCTCAGTGAAGGAAAGAGCTAAAAAGGAATTTTAAAAGGTGTACGGATCACAATGTTTTGGCAGAGAGCATGGACAGACAAGCGTACCAAACTATTTAATCACCACCAGCCCTTTTCATCCCCATATTATTCTGTTCAAACATATTTCCCTTCCCAATTCACCTAGATCCTCCCACTTTTTGTTTCCCCTCTAAACATCTGTTAGTAAGTCCTGTTCAATTCCAAAATTCCCCTGCATCCCATAATGTATCCCCCACTGTAAACAGTGACCGTCCTTAGTGCAAAATGTGCTCCTGAAGCATTGACACACTTTGATGTGATACTAGATGATCTTTAAGGTCCCTTCCAACCCAGGCCATTCTACGATTCTATGTTTCACAAGTGGACTTTTGAACTGAGGCTTTCCTGAGAAAGCTATGGGAGGGAACTGGACAGGACATGCCCTTCTCTGGAGCCTTAATTTGTGTGCCTGTGTCCCTGTTCTCCTGGGAATTTGTGGAAATCAAAGTTTGATGGGTTGATGGCATCCGTGATTGTCCTGGGTGTAGCTGACGCAAGGTGTTATTTGGCCCTCCTGCCCCCCACCATGGCCTCTGTGCCCCACAGATGAGCTTTTATCACATACCTGTATATCACAGGTCTCTGGTGTGTATTTATGTCCACAGTCAAATGCCTGAAGAAGTTCTGGCTTAAGAACAGAGAGAGAACTATCAGCTGTATAGTGAATAAAGTGAATCACATGCTTGAACTTCAGTGCCCAGAACACACTTGAGACAGCCCAGGGTCCAAAGTGACTGATGTGTTGATGGTTCTCTCTCACAGGACAGAGTAAGCTAGGGGAAGATCATCTGGAAGCATACTCCTAAGTATAGTAGAAGGACATACCCCCAAGAAGTGTTGACACATGTCAATCCATTACATTTTGTTAGGAACTTTTCCCCTGTCTTCTATTTACCTGCATAGACATATCCATAAGAGTGATGCAAAGAAAAATGTAATTAGGCAGAACTCAATATTGAATGTGTATTTAACAAATTGTTCCCTCAAAATGGGATTTTATCAAATTGGAGGGGGTTATTGCATGGCTTTTTCTTGCTTCGGCAGAATTTGGTTTTTAATTAGTTGTGTGATGGATCTGCAGTGCATCTTGGTTAGTTTGTACATGTTGGCAGACTGGGAAGGATACCCTTCCAAAGAGAAAGGCTAGAATGCAAAATGATTGTGACAAATTAGGAAGCCTCACTGAAAAAAATAAGATGTCCATCAAGATGGACAAGTTCAAAGAGCTACTGTGAGAAGTAAGAAGCTGAAGAGAAATGATCTAGAGGATGACTGGTGAAGCAGCAGTTCCGCAGTTATGACCTGGTCTTAGCTGAGCCCTTACAGATTCATGGAATCACGCTGTCATGGTGCTAGTGGTAGAAACTTCTGGGAGGCACCAAGAACAGCCTGTACAGGATATTTTCAGCGCTACATCAAGTCAGCTATTGCTTTTTTTTTTTTTAGGCGGCATGAGTAGAAAATATCTGTAACATCTTTGTTCTCACTCCAGAGTGATTTCTTCATGCCTGGGCAACAGATTCATGGTCACCATCTGTGCCTACTGTTTTCTTGAACAGTCTGGAGTATAGCACTCAGTAACACTTGACGTCTAGTACCTCCTATGAGACATTTGAATGTTTTCAATTTCTCAGTCCATAGGCCTTTCTAGATCAGTTATCTACTCTGGTCAGCAGTTTTCTGACTCAATATTTTTATTAGATTATATCTTGATATGAAGCTTAACCTAGTAGTGCCATACTAGATGTCATGATAAGAAGGACCTGCTGGCTTAGCATTGGACGCATACTCTGGAATATGGAAGCAGGAAGACTTATTGCAGACAAATGCATATTGCTGCCCAGAGAAGTCATGGATGCCCCATCCCCAGAAAGGTTCAAGGTCAGGCTGGCTGAGGCTCTGAGAAACCTGGTCTAGGGGTCCCTGCCCATGGCAATGCAGTTGGAAATAGATGATCCTTAAGGTCCTTTTCATGAATGATGAATTCATAGAATTCATAGAATTCATACAATTCATCATTCTATGATTCTATGATTCCACAAATATTACAGAAAGAGTCCCTAGCTCAGCCAAACATAGAGTTATACGGAGAAATGTTTGGACTGTCTAAAGCAAAAGAGATCCTGCCATTCATGCCATAGGAGTACAGTGTGGATGCTTAAGCTAAGAGCACCCAGAAGAAAATAAATCTGAATGTAAAAATCAGTTGAAACTTTGAGGCATGGCTTAACAAATGACTATTGCAGAAAAAGATTGGTAAGAACTTAATGAAAGACACTTGAAGTGTGTCCTCTAGTCTGCTCAGTGCTGATAAAGCATATACTAGAGCTTTTTATCCTACTGAAGTCATCGTTCTTTCTGAAAAGATAAAACAGAATTAACTAGTGGGAGATCAGTGCAGAACGGTAATAATGATAGATGACTACAAAGACAGGAGTATTTGGAGCTGATTATTCTGGGGAAGAGAATGCTGAGGGTACCAAGATCAGACAACTGAAATTGAGAAAAGCATAAACTCCCTGTCATGAGACTAAGGCAAGTAATAGCAGGTAAAAGTAAATCAAGGAAGGTGCAGTATTAGATATCAAAAAAAATTATTTGCCAACAGTGAGGATAGTTCAGCACTAGTTTAAATGAGAAGATTGTAGACTCTACAAAACTGGGGATTTTAAAAAGCAAATTAGACAAATAACCTGATAGGAATGATTTCACTGCCTTGGGGCAGGGCATGGATTAGACAGTTTCTGAAAGATCTTTCAAGACTTATTTCCTATGAAACAATTGCAATGAAAATATACAAACATACTAGTAATATTGCCACTAATACTATAAATTCTGTTGCTAGGGAAAAGCACACTCAATGCTTCTAGACAAACCTACAAGAGGGAAAACAAAACAAAAACACTTGCATTGTAGAGCACTTAGAATATGAAATGTACTCATTCCTAGATTTAGAAGATACAAGGTACTTGTAGTAAAGCCATACTTTCTACTCTGAAAACATAAGAAAATATAGTTTACTGTATTGAAGCTGGATTTGGCCCTTCGTTTTACCTGTTTTGACTTTATTCAGTAGCAATTTGTCACAGTGATAGGCACTGCAGAAAATCTTGATGGCTGAATTCTTAATCTGTTTATCTAATAAGAAATGTGATAAAGGGTTACAATTTGGTTTTTTTTATTCTTGACCTACAATGTGTCATTGTATCTGCTTATGATGATAAAGCATTGTATAATCTCATGAAGAAAGAGCAAGAGGCAGCTGGCTAATTTTCTTATCGACGACCACTATAGTGCTTTGATAAAAAATGAAAACTTTGGACACATAAGAATTGAAACTGATAAAAAGCATCTACTGGTTTCTGGACTAAAATTGCTAATCTTGCAAAAGGGGGCTGTTGTCATCATGACCTTCTACTAATAAACATTAAAATACAGAACTATTTAACTTAATTTTGTAGCTATTCCTGCAGTGCATGCAAATGGAATTTAATTAAAGATAAAAAAAGTTACATTAGATAATGTTTTTGACCTCCTGCCCAATTACCGTCTATAAATATACCAACCTCTGCTTCTGGCAAGCATATTGTAAATAAAAAAAACTACATTGAAGAAATATATCTATTGAATAGAGTTTGATAATATTAGGAAGCATAGGATGCTCTCTAAACACATAGGAAAAATATTTTTTGGCTCAAAGACCTTGCTATTTCAAGCACCAAAGCTGAGAATTGTGGAAATAAACACAAGCAACATAATCAGGATAAAAATAAACATGTGCAATACTTGTGTGTTTCTTTTTGGTCCTTTTAAAGATGAGCATATATATTTCATCACCTACTCTTCTCCTCACTTCTCTTAAGTTATTTTGTCTTTCTTCAGTATTGAGCACCCATTTCTATCCTATGCTTTTATGCACTTCAGATTCATCTGTACCAGTTGCATTCCTATTTTATATATATATATATATATATATAAATATTATATTTTTAAACGGAAAAGTTGTCACTCTTTGCTATGTAGATGTGCACATGACTGTAAATGAACCTTGTTATTGGATTGTTTGTTTCTTTGGATACTTGCAAAAGATGATGGTGTGCTGTGTTAAAAAAAGAAAATTAGAGTAGTAACTGTCACGCTCTAGTTTCTGTAGTGGTTACTTTCATGGTTTTCAAGCCACAGCTATTCAGGTGCAGTCCATTTGTATTTTAAAAAGAGCATTTAAAGACTTTACTATTGGAAATTTTGGATCCTCTTTTCATAAGTAAATACAACACATGGAAAACAAGACTTTTCCTGCCTACCAGTCTCCAGAATCCACTTTGAAGCACTCTTCAAATATTTCAGTTACCAAATAAAACTAATCTACCTAGAAAGTCCACCCTGCTTCTTTCTTCCGTAACAGATGTGTCTAACACAGGTATAGGAGAAAGAATATTTTTATTTCTTAGAATTTCAGTTTATTTGTAATATTTCAGTTGTAATTTTGTTTATAGAGAATTTTTTCCTGTACTGTACTCAATTATGTCTTAATCTCACTGTTGATGAAATGGCACTGCAGCATTCAAAGGTCAATCTTTCAGCTTTCATAATAGAAATGATGGCAAAAATAGTCACAGGCACAAAGCAGATACTTAATTGTATGTTCTAAAGAGTTGCTGCTGTTCTCAGTAGAGTTTAAATTGCCATTCATTAAGACATCAAAAAAAGTCCGCAGTTACAAGAAAAGAAACATCCAAAATAACTAAAATCACAGCCAAGTGCAGTAATAACCAGTTTATCATCAAAGCAGTAGTAGTTCAATGTACTCAAAAAGTGTGAATAAACTTTGTCAGCTCCTGCATTCATGATGTAAATCAGTGATAAAATCTTATTTAAATCAGAAAATGCAGCATATTGACAAATTTAACTGTCTTGAAAGATTAAGACCCTGAAGTAGCTACCAGCCTTAAACTGAGAAGCATCGGTATGTACCAATGATATACTTGCAAAGAATAAGGAATTTGTAAAGAATAAAGGAGACAAACTTCTACTAGTTTCCAGTGGCCATACTAAAGCAGAATTACACCCTCCCATTCATTTTGAGAGATGAATTTGCACTAAACCTTCATTTTTGTCCTCAGTGCTCTGTGATGTATAGATGTTAGCTCTCTTCTATAGTTTCATGAAAAAGGACTTAAAGGAATAAAAATCTGGTTGGATCTTAAACCTTTCTGCCCACAGCAGGTGGAGTGAGACAGCCAAGTCAGTTTCTTTTGAAACTTATGATGTTCTGATAAATATTAGCAAACTGAAGCAACAAGAATAAAGCAGCTTTAACCTAAGATTTATTCAGCCATAAAGTTAGAAAATAAGAGTCATTCAGATTACTTCACTCTGAAATCCAGATATTTTAACAGAACACTCTAAAGTACATTCTTTATAGGGTACTGGTAGCTACAGGAAGTAGACTATAAAAGAAATGTGTGTAACTTGTCCCGGTGATGAGCACGACTCACAAATTACTGCCATAACTACAAGTATGGATTTAGCAGTCTAAAATTTGCAGTGGGATTATGTTAATTTTGCAACAACCACTTACAAAAGCCATTTTTGGAATGCTTTTCTCCAGGCAGCACTTTTATTTAATTCAGCAATGCTGGCCATGTCAAATGCACTTGAAGACCATTATCACCTATACAGAATTCCATACATGACCTCGAGAAAATGTTGGTTTTACTGTTAATATAATTTCTACAAATATCTTATAACTTTTGCACAAGGAATAAGACTGTAGTTGAAAAATTATGGAAAACTGTTGCCCTGCATTTTGCAGTTCTTCAGCTTGCAATCTCTGTGAATAGTTTCTCACGCACTTTCTGTAAACATGCTCATGTTTTGCTAACCGTGCCTGGATTGTTTTGCATTCCTTTGCTAGGTGGACTTTGTATGATAGACATTTCCATTGACCAGTGAGACTGAGAGGAGGAAATATTCATCCTCCAATCCATGGTGGTTTCTAAGATCATATAAAATAAACGACGGAGGGCAGGGGTCAGGGCTCTTCTGGCCTCGCTGCCCTGGCTGCTTGACCTGACAAGCTGCGTCTCGCGTGCTTATTTCGTGTCCGAGAGAGCGACAGAAAACTGCCAAAAATGCTTTATTCCTTTCATAACTTGAAGTGCGACTTTCTTATTAAGTGCAGTAAGAAAGATATATATCTATTAACCTCAGATAACAGAAGACAATATGTAAATACCAAGTCGTGTTCAGAATAATGCTAGTCATACAGTTATGAGTAGTTTACCATCACATACAGTGAAGTTTTTGCAACTTGGATCAGTTACAATAATCTCTTTTGTGGAATACACAGTTTACAAGGCAATGCTACCTTTCACAGAGGAAGACTGCATTCTATCCCTCACCTTTCTTTGATTAATTGCAAAATTCAATGTGTCTGGTCTTTTCCCTTCTACAGCTGTGTGCTCCTACTTGCAGGAGTGGTTAATTCAAAAAGGCATTTATGTTCAGTGTTTAACACAACTTCATGAAATGAGGGCATGGGATTTAAGGTAATGTGTTTACAGTCTGGTGAAGTATGAGACTTACTGAGATTTTCCAGTGATAAGATCTTTTCCCTCTGAGTTTAAAGTATAATAACAATTTCCACCTAAATTTTTTATTAGATCAATAATGATCCTGAAACTATAATATTGTAGCTATATTCCAAGTTATCTACATTTAAATATGCATTTTTAAAAAGTCATACTTTTATATTTTGCATATGGGTGTGTGTTAAATTCAAAGTTGCCTGTATCAAACAATCTTGAAAGAGCATATAACATGGACTAGCTATGGTAATAATCAGTGAATTAAAAAGTACCTTTCTGATTTTTTTTTTTTACAGATTTACTGTGTATCTTTTTCCTGTCAAAAGCAAGCAAAATCTATACAATGTCTTATTTCAAGAGTTTGGATATGGTGGTTTTTTAAAATATATTTTGTGTCATAGGTTCACAGAATGTAAGGCCAGAAGATGTAACTTCAAACAGCTAATCTGACTTCATAAAGACCTTGGTTGAATCAACCGAACTTCAAAATTACTTCAAAACTCCCAGATTTATTATGGGTAAATGGTTTCTAATATTTTTAGGGAAGGAAAATCCCAAAAGACCCCCCACAACTAACTACTTTCTTATTAAAACCACTTAAAAAATAAAGACCAGAAATGTGCTGACTAGTCAGTTTTATATGGCCATTAATATTTACAAAACACAGACATATTAAACAAGTATTTCTCTCCCCTACTGAAGATGGGAGAGTATAAAGAGAAGGATGATACAATTATATTTTGAAATGATGAAGAAATTTCTTAAGAGAGTTCAAGGTAGCTGCCTCAGTTAGTTAACAATTTTCTTATTGTAGCAGTAACTTCAGATTTTGAGAAGAGACAGAAATTATTTGAGAGAATTCTAAAGAAAACTTTAGCTACTGAACTTAGCTCATATTTTCCATTTGAGAAAAATAATTGCAAAAAATAATCTTTTTTCATACATAGTCATACTCTTGTTATGTGAGCAATTAATAGGTTCTGATTTAAGAGGAAAATGACCAAACTTTTGCAGATTTGTAAAAGAATAAGAATGACAGTGACTGAGTTTGAAAAAATATGTTTTGTGATAAAAATCTACATGAGTTCAATAAAAGAACAGCCTTGGCTTGATCATACTTGCATTGTTGTAAAGAAAACTGGTGATGGGATCTTCAGCCTGGCAGAGATATGATAAGATTCAGTGGTAAACATAAAAACAATAACAGTGCAGCATAAAGGCAATCATACAATTTATAAAGTGTCATATTTCATTTTACAACACTAAAAGAGTTAAAGTTCAGTCTGGGTACTTTCTCTAGAAGATATAGCTCAGTTCTTAGTACTTCTTCCTTATGTCAGTTTTAATTTCATGACCAGCACAATTTTGGCCTCCCACACTTGTCCTCATTCAACTGGGACTCAATGGTAAAGAAAAACAAAAAGAAAATGACTATCAATTAGGATTATTTTAATATTAGAGAAAGGCAAATAGAATCTAAGAACACAACTAAAAGAGGAGTACACAAGCCATTATTTACTTTGCTTAAATTCCAAAATTAAAAAAAAACAAACCCAAAACTGTTTGCTTGTTGTTTTACCTCTAGGCAAGACTGTCATCTCATGTTGTGGTCAAGCCTGGTAGGCAGCTAAGCACGGAACAACCTTTCGCTTGCTCCCCCTCCAGTGGGATGGGGGAGAGAACTGGAAGGGTAAAATTTAGAAAACTCATGGCCTGAGATAAAGACAGTCTAATAGGGAAAGCAAAAGCTGCACAAGAAAATAAGAAATTATTCTACTCTTTCCCAAAGGCAGGGAGATATTTTGCCATTTCCAGGACAGTAGGAACCAACACATGTAACAATTACTTGGGAAGAGAAATAGAGGAAGTCCAAACTGGCCCCCCTTCCTCCCTCTTTCCTCCGGCTGTTCTGGCTGAGCATGGTGACAGACAGTGTGGGATGGTTGGGGTCAGCTGTCCCAGCTGTGTACCCTCACAACTCCCTGTGCACCCCTGGACTACTCACTGGTGGGACAGTGTCAGAAACAAAAAAGACCTTGACTGTGTAAACCCTGCTCTGCAACAGCTGAAAAATCCCAGTGTTGTCAACGTTCTTTCAGTCCCAGATGCAAAACACAGCACTGTACAAGCTACTAAGCAGAAAATTAACTCTATCCCAGCACAAACCAGCACACCTTATTTCTGTATGTTGTACATACCTATTCACTGCATTCCTGATAATTTGAATATTTACAAATGGGCAAGATATTGACAAGATTGTCATTGTAAGTTACCTTCATCATTTTGAAAAACATTTCCCTAACTTTTATAAATCAAAAATTAAGCAAGCGATTTCTCAAAAGAAACATTGTAATCAGAGTGAAATATGAATGAGATGTGAATTTAATTCTACTATTTTCATTTTGGCTTGGCTTCTACATCTATTCCAAAAATAAGTGGTCTAAATGACTTCATGTTTAAGTAAAGAAGCTGTTAGTGCTTAACCATATAAAATCATCTAAATAGCCCATTCAAAATCCTTGAGAGAAAACTCTTATTAAGTAGACTCTTACAACTCCATCTCATTTCTTTTGATTGTCTCTAAAATCAGATGGTGGAGGCATGCTGACCTGAAAACTTGCTGTGCAGATTCAGGCTGGTGCCACGGGGAGGAAGGAGAGAGCTGTCCTTAGCTTCTGCTTTCTTAGAGTAACAATACTGATCTGGGAACACTGATCTTGGGTTGAGAAGAAGGTGAGAGAAATGACCTGGATCAGCTCCAAAGGCTTTTAAAAATACCCCTTATCTCTAAATAAATGGAAGACGGAGGACACTCTCATTCATTGTTCTCTGGATTCATAATGAGCTGTTGTCATTTTCTGTTCGGCCTCATTTCTTCCTGAGATTTTTCATTACATGTTTTAGCTGATGAATAGCCAATCTCCTACGTTATATACAGCACATGATAGGTAGGTAGTCCTCATATCACAGGTAGATAGTTTCATCAGTTATAAAAAGAGACAAAATGTTTGTTCTAATAAATCCAAACACTCCATTACATATAAAAACTTTTCAGCTCTTAAATTTTTTATTAAAACTCTATTGTTAAAAGTATCTTCCTTTTGAATAGTTACTTGGTCATGTTGTTTTATTGAGAATAATTGCTTTACTTCTTCTCAGTATTCTTGAGGGTAAAGGCCATTGACTATTCAATAGATATATAAAAGATGTTTCTTAACCATTGTCAGAAAACAAATTACTCTGTTAGTATATGGGGGCTTTATGCTTATATGGCTTCTTTCTATTAGGCAGCCTAAATGGTCTCGCTTTATTATACAAAAATGGCTTCATTACTGAACAGTACGAGTATCAGGAAATTATAACCTATCATTTCATGAGGTTTGTTATCTCAATTATCTGAGGAACAAAAAACATGTGCTCTATTTGGAAGGAGATGTTATTTGTAAGTATTGCTGGTGCCAAGACAATTCACCATTGAAAGTGGAGTGATGCTATTTCTCTCTACCATAAATATCTACCCAGGACAGAACTTATAATAGTACACAGAGTTCAGTGACACCTTTCAAAATATTTTACTTAAATTAGCAAATATGTTAGTGCTTTAAAAAAAAAAAAATTAAGATTTTTTTGCAAAGTTCTCTTTTTTTTTCACAAAGAGGACTACAATCGTCTTTTCATATCTCTGTGTATTGATTTAAAATCACAAGTCTAATCTTGTAATTTTGAGTACTTTTTTTAATAAACAATTTTTTTATATGTTTAAGATGTGTCTCATAAAAGGACAACTTGCTTTTCAAGAAGACATTCTTACTGTTCACTTAAACAAGAGATTAATAATTACGAAATCTGCTCTGCATGATATACTTACAATTTGTCACAGATTCAGAAAAAAACATAAACATTACAAATAAATATATTGGGGGCTTTTTAATAGCTAGAATTAGGTGAGATAGAGTTAAAGCAAGACATTATAATTTCTGTTTTATTGTCAGTGGTATTATTGCCACTGATAAAGCAGGCTTTTTCTTAAGTTACGAAATGTAGAGATTTATTGAAAATTATTTCTTTAAATGAGATAGCTTATTTATAAAAATAGTTATAAAATAAAATAGATAACAAAATGTGTGTGAATGGATTGCTATATACTTTAATCATGGATATAAATCACAGGAAGCATTATTTTAAGTTTGGCAATGGCCTCATATTTAAAGAGAGAAGCCTAACAGCCCTATTCAAAATAATGATGAATTAATATTGAAGCTCCTCTCCCTTCATCTACTTGCCAAGTTTTACCATGTGACATTTATAAGCAGGGCTCATTACTTCAGACCTATTAATAGCAGTTTTCATCCTTATTTTCCCATGACTTATTCTTCTTGCCTAATTGTGCTACACTTGCTATGATCTGAAACAGCTCTGTACTAAACAGGAAAAGGTAATTATTTTCTCCTTGTTTGAGCTGGTAATTCCAAATGAGATGTAAAAATACTGCATAGCTCTCAATGCTTTCTCTTCTTTGAAAACATTTTTTTGCATTTCAACAAGAATATTTTTTCCTTGTTTGAAAAGAAACAGCACACAAAATTTACTTAAGAGACTGAGAATGTAATAATCATGTTTATTCTGAATAGAAATGTTCCTTCAATATTTAGAATATTTACTACAGAAATTTATTTATATAAATATTATTTATATAAGGGAGTAAATTTGCATTAACACAAATACAAAGAAGGATGAATGATATCTTGAAGAAGAAAAATTACCCTAAGAACTCTTTTTGCCCAATGAAATTTGTGGTTACATATCTTATTGACAACACTGGGTGATTCCAATATTAAAACTCTTAGATTAGTTAGCATTTCTTAGACAATTACCAAAAAAACTGAAAAGGAACTCTGGCTTCTTCTGTAAAACTCTCATTTTCAGTTATAAAAATGTTTTCATAGATAAATTCAGTGACATGTTAAAACACTGATGCCCAATATTTTACAATTGTAAGCAGCATGATCTCAGTTCAAGTTAACAATTAAAATAAGTTTGGCTTTAAGGATACAAATAATCTTTTAAAGTCACATAATTGCAGCTCCTATTGGACAGTTCACACAGTGAAAGCTCTGCATAAGATTGTGTATTTTCCTGAGCAGAATACAATTAAGCAGCATAACATGTGCTTCTGCAGATGACATGTGAAAAATAGATATTATTTTTCTATTATGTCACACAGGAGAAATTCCTTGCAATTTATTTTACAAATTTGGAAAGAAAAATTTCATTCTACACTTTTGATCCCATGTCATGAATGGGAGGTCATGTTTTCTTCAGAATCACCCCATTCTTTGTTGATCACTAAGAATTGCTCAAATATCATTCAGCTAGAGAATAACAGAGCTTAATGAGTTTATTTAAATGTCTCTCTTTGTTCCCTTATATCTCACTAATTCAAGCTCTTTTAGAGAAAAGAGGCATTTACTAATAAAACCGAAGGAAAAAGCTATAAGAGATAAACACAGTTTTCCCTTTCTTCCACAAAACTCTTATTAAAGGAATGTTCACAATGAAGTTGCCTGTAATGTTTGAAATTAAGACTGTATTTTTATACCTTGTGACACACAACTATATTAGACAGGTGCTTGAGTAGCTGCCTGAGAAGGAAAACTATGACTTGCATGGGAAGTCAATTTTGTTTAGATGTTCTAAGAGGAAAAGTCTGTGGATTTCAGCATTTTTCCCTTCTAGAGGGAGAATTAAATTATTCACTGAGCTCTCTAGGGGTTACTGGGCTGGGTTTCCTGAAGTTAAGAGAGAAAACGAACTACAGTGTTGCTGTTGCTTGTCTCTTGAGTAGAGTTGTTGATGCAAAATTCAGGTGTAAAAGTAAAATGCTTAAAAGCTTATTGTTTCTCTGTTTCCAAGTTTTGTATTACTGGTTAAAGTTAAAAAATAATATTAAAATAGCAGAACATTTGTGTTCTGTGGCTTCCATCTATAACATATATTCCACTCCTCCTAGCTCTTTCAGTTATATTTTTTGCAAAATGTTTCACAAAAAAAGGACCAGAAAATATAAATTTCATGTTTCAGTTACTAGTTCCGAAGTTCTCCCTTTTAGGGCCAGTACTCTTCAATATTTCCATAAACAACTCAGACACAGGACTGGAAGGTAGACTGGGTAAGTTCACCCATGATACTACATTGGGAGGAGCTGTTGATTCTCTCAAAGGCAGAGAGGCCCTGCAGAGCAACCTCGACAAATTAGTCAGCTGGGTAATCACCAACTGCACGAAGTTCAACAAGAGCGAGTGCTGGATTCTGCACCTGGGATGGGGCAACCCTGAGAGTACATAAAGGCTGGGGAACAAGACATTGTAGATCAGTGCTGTGGAAAGGAATCTGAGAGTCCTGGTCAGTATGAGTCAACAGTGTGAATGAGTGAATGCAAGGCCAGCTGCGTCCTGGGGTGCATCAGGCACAGCATCACCAGCCGGGCAAGGGAGGGGACTGTCCTGCTCTGCTCTGCATTGGGGCGGCCTCACCGCAAGTCCTGTGTGCAGTTTTAGGTCCCACAATACAAGAAAGACAGTATGCTATTAGAGAGGGTCCAAAGGAGGGCTCTGAAGATGATGAGGGGTCTAGAGGAGAAGTCATGTGAGGAGATGATTAGGTCAGTTAGTCTGTTTAGCCTGAAAATGGGAGTATGAGGGAAGACCTCACTGCAGTCTTCAACTTCCTTGTAAGGTGAAACACAGGGACAGGCACCAGTCTCATTCTTCTCTGTGGTGACCAGCAATAGGACTCAAGGGAATGGGAGGAAACTGTGTCAAGAAAGATTTAGGTTAGATATTACGAAGATGTTTTCTACCCTAAGAGCAGCTGGGCACTAGAACAGGCTCCCCAGGGAAGGTGTCGTGGCACCAAGCCTGCCAAACATTCAAGAAACATTTGGACAGTGCTCTCAGGCAAATGGGTCGGGTTCTTAGGGGGATCATGTGTAGAGCCAGGAGTTTGACTCAATAATCCTTGTGGGTCTCTTTTAACTCAGGATATGCTATGACTCTATGATTATACATTTTACCTGAAAATATCTTTGCTTAGGATCCTATTTGTAAAACACAGAAAGTTTTAAAAACATGAAAACCCTGGAAGAGAAAAGCCTGAAAGTGTTGTTCAGAGTCAATGGAGGTGCGAGACTCGGGCAAACAAACATTCTAATTTGTGCTTACCCAGTCTGAATGCAGTGGGCATATTTCACTTCCCTGTCATGATCTGATCCGCTGTTGCTAGGGAGAGAGGATACGGTGGTAAAATGACTTTATGTACTAAAATTGATTTAAATTACAACAGTCATTCTCACAATAATCTTTTTAATTGCTCTTAGGAATTATGAAATTAATTAAGAAATATCTTGTGCCATCCCCTCAATTTAAAAAATAAAATATTGGTTTAACTCATTGAATGATTGCTACCTTGTGAAAAGTAATCATCTTGGCTTTTTTATTTCTATGAAAGAAAAAAAAATAACAAAAAGAAAATGAAAGTTGAATGTGCCTGATAAAGAAAGATCCCTCTTTTGACTCCATTTCACCATCTCGGCGCCTACCTTATCAGCTAAACCAGATGAGATTAGTGGTGTCTTGAGTCCCATTAAGAGGAAGAAAGCCTTTGTTTTTTACTTGGTAACACTCACTTTCCTGTCATTTTCTCTCTTTCTAAGCCTTTGTGTTCAACTTAAACTGCTGCGAAAATACATTAACCTTTAAAGGGAAGTGGCAAAATAATCTATTATATGAAATATAAAATATTTCCTTCAAGCTATAGTATTTATTTTATATCTGTACTAATTAAGTGCTTATGCAGTGTTTACAGTTGCACACTGTTAGCCAGACTTAATTAGGTGACACAGGACACTAAATATATTAAGAGAGCCCTGCCACAGCTGAAGATACGTACCAGGAATCAGATGATGACAAGAATTGCAAGGGTGGCATTAAACTTTTATCTGCATTGCCCAGCCCTTGGTTCTTTGAATTCTGAAGTTCTTCCTCTGTAACATTTTAGAGTATTCTCAGTCTAATTGCTAATCACACTGATTGTCAATGACTACAAGGTGAGAAAGGATAGGAAACTCTTGCTCCTGCTCTCATTTCTTTACACCTTCTGTAGCAATAATACAATGACAAGGTAGAAATAATTATTTTTTGTTCAGAGCACTGGAAAAGTCCTTATTCTGGAATTGATATTTTCATCATAAATAATGCCAGTCAGGTTCCACCAGATGTGTGACACAAAATCAGTTATGCTATACCTAGAATCTAGATAAATACTTGTTTTGATCCAAACCATATATGTTACTCATCTGCAATTCTGGTATTAAAGACAATGCATTGAGCATTTATATCAAATGCTCCACTTTAATGAATAGAAATGAACAAAGAAAAAATTACATTAAAAACATAAAAGTAGAGACAGCTGGGGTGGGGGAGAAATTCAGCCTGTTCAATATAGGCAAGATTCTGATTAAGGGTCATGAATACTACTTAAGCAATGGGCCATTAGGGCGGTGTGGTTATCATGAAATAATCTCACCCCTGGAGAGATAACTATAGACCAGATGCAGCCATGTGCTTCTAAGCACCCAGGGGTGTAGTTATCATGATAATCACACCTGCTGATTTTGTTTCATGGCCACTATAAAATTTCCTGTATTTCGTCTCAGTGCAAACATAACACAGTGTTTAAGTATATTATTCTGACCACAGAAAATTGCCAATTAATGCAAGAATACTTAAGTAATTTAAGCTGCAATGCTACTGCAAAACCATATAAAAATGTGATGGAGAGAGTAGTAAGTAATAGTTGTAGGGTAAGCTTGAAGGAAATAGATCTTTGTTTCAGAGGAGAAAGGGTACATTATCAGATGTTTAAGATATTTGAAAGACAAGACCCTGTGTTCCACTGCACCAGGACAAAGCCAGAGCTTCTGTCTTTTCTTCCCCACTTGCCAAATATTTGACCTCTTAATGCTAAAATAGATACAAAGGATTCAGGACCTGTAGCAAAAAGCTTTAGGTAACTTTTTTTCCCCCAAAAACCAGGCTTCATCAAACCCCTTTTGTACCTATCTCCTGAGAAATCCCAAAGATTTGAATTCATAGTGTATGCATCAAAGACCCCACTTCCTTTTGTCTGGAGACAATGGTTGGGATGGCTGTTGGCAAAATATTCACAGTCTCCTCAGGGAGACGAGCTGTCAAGTAATAATAAGGCAGCAAGGAGCATCAGGGAACAGGGTCTGGGCTTCTGTGGAAATACCTCTGAATCTGACTTGTTTTAAAGGCTAGGGGCTCCATCCAAAGAGTATATGGTCCTCTCTCTTCACTGAAACAGTGTTACCTGACACAAAAGAATACATTAGGAAAAAAATAAACAGATGGAGTTTCATCTTCACAGCTTTAACCAAATGAAAGGAAAGAAGGGGCTTTGTTTTCTTTCCATAATTAAATCTGATTCTCTTTGAAGTAAATTTCTGTTGTCTGGAAGAGGCCTACATGGGAAAAAAAAAAAAAAAAGCTGAGGAAGCCTGGACAAAATTAAATTAAATGTTTTCCTTTCACTGAGGTTTTCAGACACAGGATGATTCTTGAAATATACCTGAAATTTTGACAACCTCTTCATAAACATCACCTAGTAGAATTAGGTCTGTAGGTTTATCAGCTGAATGTCCTGTGATTCTTCTAGGGTGCACATTTCAGTGCATAGAACATAGACAAAAATTAAGTGTAAATTGTATGACAAATATTGATGATAAACAATACTTGTTAAGAATAAATTATACCAGAGATAAAAGCTAAATAAAACATTTGCTACATGCATATAATCTAATTTCAAGTTTTTAAAGTATTTTAAGCTTTTGTGGCTGGCTTTCTAAATGTAAGATTATCGACTCTCAAATCATAATGTTATAGAAAGTACTGACAATCACATTAGGACAGCATGATCAGAAGCTGTTAGTCTAGCTGGGTTTTTTTTTGTCTGGTTTTTTTGTTTGTTCGTTTGGTCAGTTTGATTTTTTTAATCCAGATTCCTTAATAAACATCAAGACAGAGTGGACAGAATTGAAGACAAAACTTAGCAACACAGTTAGAAATAGAAACTATGTAAGGCAAAACATCACTCTAAATATTTTTAATATCATGTTTTCATTGCTTCTTGGTTGTCAGGAGTTAATGAGGGAGAAAATAACGAAGAAAATACAGTAACTGAGACGTAGTCAGACAAATAGCAGAGAAAAGAAGTTATGAGACAAGAGAGAATGGGAAGGTATCAAAAGCAAATAAAAATCTTAAAGAGAAAAGAAAAAATTTGAAAAAAAACAACTAAGGAAAATTAAGCAACAAATAACTGAGTAAATTGTACCAAAAATGTTATAAAAAGCAAGAGAAAAATAATATATAATAAAAGGTTTCATTATTCTTATATTTTTATTTTAATATATTATATCAATTAATGATAAATAAATATAAATAAATATTAATAAATCTTAGATAAATTAATATTATAAATTAATATGATTATATTCCCTCCATTTTAGTTAACTAGTGCCATTCACATACTATTAGAATACTGTCTGAATTGTCATTTATTTAGATTTGGAAAAACAAAATACATTTTAAAACCCTATGTAAAAGCCAGAGTTCTCTTTTCCACATTTCTAGCTCTTATCGGAATGGCTGAGGTAAAGACATTAATCAACTTGATCAATAATTAAATTTGTGGGGACAGAATTACAAACATCTTGAGGAATCTTCAGTTTCATATATTGCGTTAACCCCTAACTGCTTCTATACTTTAAAAATAAAGAAATTAGGAAAAATAGTCACCTGAGCATTTTATAACCCTTCATAATTTTTCCAGATACAAAATTCTATTTAAACACACTATTATCTTCCTGTGCCATATGTTTAGTCTCCTTTTAACATGCTTTTCATATTTAGATATTATTTTCTCTGAGAAAAGTTTCATATATGCACTTAGTAGTAAGTATTTTTACCTTTATTTGCGCTTGTGTGTCTGAATTTTGTGGGGCTTTTTTGTGTTGTGTTGTTTTGTTTTGTTTTTCAAGAAAAATGTACTGAGTATTTTCTCAAGAGAACAGGAAAAGAGTCAGAGCTGACATTATCAGATATTATTAACATGATCCAAAAGTGACTTTGTTTTAATTTTTCTTAGAAGAGTTTAGGAAAAAAAAAATCTATATCTAGTGAGGGGAAACTGAAGCTAAGTACTACATAAAAATATGTAAGGGATTCTTTTTGCCATGCAAGAGGAAATTCATAATAAACCACTGCTCAGGAGAATGGAAGAGGAAAAGGAAAGGAAGGAGATAATTTGTCAGATAGTCAAACTCTGGCCAAGAATTCCTTTAATCGTGTGGACTTGAGCTCATGACCTCATCCTCATTTGACCACTAAATGTAAAATAAATAGATGCAAATGGGTCTGCTGAGGTAAACTACCCCCAAAAAGATTGGTAACTCCACAGTATGTAATTTTCAAAGTCCAACTGAGAGTTCTTTGCTTATTGAGCAGGGAATAGGAGAAAGCATTCAAAAACTTTATGACTGAGCTTAGTCTTTTGTAAAAGGAACAGGAAAGTGATGTGCATTTCTTCTTTGTCTGTCTTCCTAGTCAAAGAGCAAAATATATTGAGAGTAGCTTATGCAGAAACAAATTATTTTATGACATTTTTTAGCATTTATTTAAGAGTCCTTGAGCAGTAGCTACATTTAGCTTGATCAGATGTTTTTTTTTCAGGACACAGTCACCAGGTAAACTCCTAGCAGTGTAAAAACCTTTAAGAGTTAATTTATCTTTTCTTCTTCTCCACACGTGTCCTCCTTGAAGTACTCTGGGCTAAGGAAGAATAATTTTGTAAGGTAATTTCCTTAAGAAAACAGGCAGATGTAAGATTTTCTAATTAACTCCTCTCGCCTATTTTAACTTATGCAGATGTAAGTTATTTAATTGCTACTTTATTGGCTCTGAATAGATTGGTTGTGTTTTAACCGCATCTGTATGTTTTCTGCTTCACTGGCATTATAGGAACCATTGCTGTGATCTATATAAGAAAGCTCCATTGACTGAGTTTGAGAGAGCAGAAAATTACATACTGAAACTCAACATACAATTTCTTATTTTTTTGCTATTTAATGTAAGAAGTAGAACGTTCACAAATCCAGCAGACCAATTTATCTATCTGCCTATTTCCTCAATGTCTGTAGTGTGGGAGCATATAATTGGTTTATTTTGTACTAAGAAATAATAAGTACAAATAATCTGATGAATGCAAATATTCCACAACTCAGAATATTCTACTGCTTTGATAATGGCATTAGGCACTACTTTACTTTCCTTTGTCTCATTACAGCTTCTCCTCCTATTACAGGTCAAAATGCAAACAACATGAATAGCTTTCCCAGACATAACAGGAAAATAATAATAGTGAACGCGAAAGTACATGTCTGAAAAGGTGAAGAGAGCAGGGATCTTAGGAGGAGAACAAAATTGGAGAAAAGAGGCAAGAGGGAGGAGAATAGAGGAAAGACAAGGCATAAAGTAATATGAGCTTAGCAAGAATGGGAAAACACTGTATTTCAGCAATAAAACATGCTAAAATTGGAGGCATTTTCAGTTACTGTCAAGATGGGAGATAAAATGCAAGCACAGTTATATTTGATAAAGTCTAAAGAATTTATAAGACAAAAAAGTCTGGAAAACTTGCAATGACAAGAGAAGAAAAAGTATTGTTGAACGCAGGCCCTTTGACAAGGAGGAAACTTGAAAGACCCTTCCAAAAAGAGAAAAAATTCTGTCTAAAAGACAGTTATATGGAGAGACAGAATGGAAGAGTGGGGATAGGAAACTTGAATATAAATAAGGAACAATAAGCAGACACCTAGAGCTCTGGCAGTAAGGAATTGGGTTTTAAAAAATCCATGAAAGAGAGCAGAGATCATAGGGAATAATAGGGTTCTGAGGCAGTCCCCAGTCATGCTATGGGCAGCATGACACTGTAGGAACATGCAGCATTGCCACAACATCTTTTAAAGAATTTGAATAACACAATTTACCATTCATAGTGATTGGTTCACTTTAAATTGGGGATGTGTTGATTTTTAAGGGCTTGTGTTTAAAACAGACTGCTCTATGAAAAAGCAATCTGTTAAGGTTCAATCTTTTTAGTTCATTGATTTATATTATTCTTGTAAACCTGACACTTCTGCTCTATAATAACCACTTGAAGAACAAGATGTCTGTTTAGTGAAAATAGTAAAGTTGTGTTTTGCTTTACTGTTTATAATGCACTTCTATCTTTTCTCTGTTGTTAATTTTACCTGGTTCATTTTCTAATTTATTTTTTAACTTTTATCAGCATTCAAAACTGCTATCGGAATTCAGAATCCTCAAAAGCAAATGATAATCTGAACTACTAATGTTCAAGGACAAACAGTACTCAATGAAGATTGCTTTTGTAAGTGACTGAATAATGAAGTGAAGCTTAAGTCTCTGGCAGTCACAGAAACAGCTTTTGAAGACTATATTCTATTGTTACAGAAGACGGTAGCTCTTTTGCTAGAGTTCAATGCATTTCCTAGAGTTGAAATTTGTAAAATGAAAGGAATAACATTTATAAGTATTTATAAAGAGAAAATAAAGGTGAAAATTGCCACACTGAAATAAATTCCACCTCCCAAATGTAATGGATATCAGTGCTCTAGAAATCCTCAGGCATCTTAGTTTGGACATGCAAGAAAAGTTCCTTGCATAGACAAGAGAAATTCAGCTCCAGCTTGTATACAAGCAATGTTTTTCAGTGTTGATGAGCTTTCTGCTGCCAAATCATTGCTCTTCCTTACTGTGTTTAAGTTAGACCTCGCTCAGCCTGACACCTGTAAACACTGCCTTTCATCTAAGACAGGATGAGTAAGAACATGGTTAAACCACTAAGTAATTCCATCCCAAGAATACAGATCTGTCCAAAGAAGAGTTTACGCAGGGAATGAAGATGCTGTTTTGGCCAGTTTGTCCTGAAGACAAAAAAATCAGGAAATGTTGTTTCAATGGCAAAGTCAAATTAATAACTGCCTCCCCTCATACATGGCTCATCGCTGTCCTTGGTCATGTTCGTGGCACCATGTGCTAAATCAAATCCCAATAATTAAGAATTAAAAAATAATAACTTTTGCTTACATTGTGCCACAAAATTTGGAGCTAGGCAGAAAGAAAAAACACCTGAAAAATAGGGATGTAAAGATTACAGGCTGAGTGGGTGTAGCTTGCTGAGAAATATGTATATAACAATAAAAAAAGATAACTTTACCTTGAGCTAAAAAAGAAGTTAAAAGAGTGTTTCAGTGCATGCTATTTAAAAAGGTCTCAGAGCAGTGAACAAAAGTATTTTTATTTATTTACTTTCAAACTTTATTGTTTGATTTCTGTTGTGTTCAGGGTATCAAAACTGTATTTGTAAAGAGGATTTCATCAAGAGAATAACACTTTTTTCTCATCCTAAATAGATGACTCACAAAAAGTTGAAATTTTCTAGCTCCACAAAAGAAGATAAGATAGGATATCAGCTGCAACATTACAAACTGCAGCCTCTTATGACTTTTGAGATCCAGATTGGCTCCCAGTTACATATGAGTTCTGACTGTGGTGATGGAAGCTCTCATTGATACTGCAGATTTTCCTGGAAGAAAAAAATGGCAGCAGTTTACATACTTCAGTAATCTTCAGGAGAAAGGTAATACTTGAGCATAAAACAATGTGTTCTCTAAAATATCTACCTGTTGTCCTTCCCATTTATCTTATTAAGGAATGAGGTACTCATTACCAATCCAGTTTGATGATGCAATGTCAGTAACTTGCACATACTGAGGTTTTGTTATACCAGGTAACATAGTTAGATTAGGCCACTTTGTGAACTTGAGTCCTATCTCGAGAAGCAGCTATCAAAGACCCAATAGATACATCCAAAGCAGTACTAAGCATCTTCCAGAATCTGGTGGAAAACCCACACTATGCTGAATGCATAATTTTCAGCCCTTGAGACACCTCAGAGCAGTGCCTCAGTCCTATGCTCGCCCTCAAGTTCAGTGCCTGCCACCAATTCACAGTCACTAACGTGTGCCTTGCACAGCTGTTTTGGCCTCTTAACATGAAGATCTGTATGCACATATTTTGCTGGGTGTAGGAATGCTCACCCATGCTAAGAGACAGAGCAGTCACCATGAGAATGCATTTACAGAATTCCAGACAGGGATAAAAGTCCCTGGAAAACCATGGCTGTCAAGGTAGGCTACGGTAGTCACTTCGTATCCATTAGAAGATAATTCCCCGTTACATACAGATTAACCCTACCCAGCTATACTAATTACCACCCACTTAAACCTTTCTTTGCTTTGTCTGTGCTTTCCTGCAGGTGTGAATTTCATGCTAAATGAAAACACTGTTGCTGTCTTCATGCCTGGGAGAACAGAACGATATCAAAAGCATTGTCAAACTCAGGGAAAAAGGCACTGGTTTGCAAAGAAACTATCTGTGGGCAGATTTGACTTCTAATTTTAATTTAAAGAACTGCTTTCTGCTTATGAAAATGGAATATAGTGCTCAATTCTTTTTTTTAAATTCAACAATTTAGCAACGACAAAAAGATAATATATTTTGGGAATAACTCTGCTTACAGCACGTTTTGTATAACCAGTGTATGTAGAGAAAGAAAACAGGGAAATGTACTTAAATATGTATTGAAGTTCAGGAAATGACAACTATATCATATCATGAAGATACTAAAACATCACAATTGCTTAAACAGTAACAACTTATTCTGGTAACATTTCTCTTTACAAAGGTAAGATGTGAGTCACATTTTGCCCACAAGTATGACTGAAAAAGTAGTGTTTCCACCTTGCTAATGCACACATGCCTGCACAGCAACTACCCTTGAAAGTACACATAGTTGAACTTTCTCTGCTGTTGGAATTCATCCAGAGCAAGTCCAGAAATAACGCTGTCTATCTCAGCTGACCAACTAAAATAGTACTGATGGTGAATATTCCCAATTGTATTTTTCTTATTCTAATAGGAACATATTTTTTCATAATTCGTACACATAAAAAAGAAATAAAACTCATTACTAGGTAGCAAATAAGTAATCTGCAAAATGAGTACTATGTAGAAAAATATTTTACTTTTAAAATCGGTGCTGGGTATAAAATTCGGACCTGCTTTTGTTTTATATTCTTCCTCTAAATGAATAAAAAATATATATATTTTTTTTAACAATTACAAGTTACTTGGCTCCTCTTCTGTACATTTCATATTCTGAAAATTGTGTGCACATAATTGAATATAGATTTTATATTATTTTTTAAATTTCTTTCTTTTGTAACACTATTTGGATAATAATCTGTTGTTGCACTGCGATACCCAAGAAAAAACACTCCTAACACATCCTGAAGAAGTAGCATTTGAAAGTACTGAAGTCATAAATTAGACTTTAATTTTTAGTGTACAGAGAAATCAAAAGCAGCTTTCTGCAGAATGAGAGATTTGTTGAAATATGGTTTATTCTGGTGATTATATCATTGTTCTTAACAGTCTTCCATTTAGGAGCCATTTTTATAGGCACTTTACGAATGAATAGGGAGGGAAGATTAAATTATAATATCAATTTTGTATGGTGAATAACCTGCATAATTCAGATGTAAGATAAGTTTAAAATCACATAGTTGACACCAGAAAAATATTGAGTTGAAAATAAAAGGGGCTATGTACAGCCTAAGTCCAAATCTTTTTTTAACCTTGTTTATCATGAAACATGACTGCTCTGCTTGCTCATTAGTATTCATATCAATGTTTGTCCAAAGAAGAAATGGAAATGTACTCTACCATCTGATGTCCTGTTTTATATTCTTTTGCTTTGTTTTAGTTTATTCATCAAACACTGAGAATAATAGGCAGCGAGCAGAGGTGAGCCAGCTCTGTCACACATTTTCCTGTATTGAAGCTGCACAATTATGTGACAGCAAGTATTGATAAACTCCAGTATAGTCATAATTTTGCCACAACAGTCACACTAAATTCTACTTAAAAGGGAATTGTCCTAGCTGAAAAAGCCTAGTCTTCAAGGACTCCCCCCTGCTAAATAAAATACTATTTTAGGTTCTGTCAAACAACATTTTAAAGAATTAGAAATCAAATAATCTTATTTGATGACTATAAATTCCAATCTAGTGTGAGATGACAGACAAAAAGAAAATAAAATTGACCTTCTGTGGAGAAATCAGAGAATGAAGAAAGTTTTTAAAATAAATAAATTGAAAATAAATTAACAAAATGTTCAAAGTTAAACTAATTTTCATTAAGACTAGCTCTAAAACATAAGATTTTTTTTTTTTTTTTTCACTACCTGTACTATTTTTAACATCTTTAAGAAGAGTTTTTTGCCATAAATTATTTTGGTAATATATTTGGGATTTACATTTTTCAGCTCTGAAAGCCTGACCCTGTCTTTCCAAAAAGCACAATATATTTTCACAAAGTGAGATAAACTCCTGCTACATTTTAGTATTATTGGAGAACAGTTTGCAAGTACAGTTTTTAGGAAAACTTTTGTTTTATTGTCAGAGTGTATGCTACTGTTTTGCCTAAAGGACACTTTAAATATTGGAGTTAATTTTATACATCTATGTATACACATTCTTGCAATGTCCCTGACTGGTTTTTTTCACAATTCATTCAAAATAACATTCAAAATCACAACATATTGTGAGAAAGTCCTAAAAGAGTAACAATATTTACAATAACTCCAGATACTTTTTATGAGATGAGAGTGAAATCTAACTCAGTGCACTGATGCAGGATCTGTTTTCCTTCCTCTGCTTTTCTCTTTCTTGTGCAATTTTAAAATTAGTAATTTGCCTAAAAATCTTTGTATATTTTGGAATTTAAAGTCTATCCTGACAAATACGGACTGACAAATTTAGTCATTATTTCTCACTTTTGACCAGTAAAAATAGTATTATTCTTATTAGTATTTCTTAATGAGTCAGAAACATAAGAAACATAATTAAGGCTGAAAAATTATGAGAAAAAAAATATTTGTTTCCCTCCTCTTACACTATTATATATAAACATATACATACTGTGAAATAATCAAATACTGCACAGCTGGAAAAAGAACCAGATAGGAAAAAGCACATATGTACTTGTTTCCCACTAACTTATTACTTAGAAATATTTCTAGAAACTGCTGCTGGGGTTGTCAGGCCATTCTGAGGGAGATGTAATCACACACTTCCTGAGCCTGAGAGGGTAAGAAAATCTAACCCTACCTCAGAGCTTCAATTCTTATTCATATATTCATTGTGCTGTACTTGTTCATTTCTGCCAGCTGTTGACTTTAGGATTGCATTGGTTTGTTTGTCATTAAAAATGTTATTTTCTAATCAATAATAAATATCGTCTGAGGAAAGAAATAAAAAAAAGAACAAACAGACAAATAGAGACCAGAACTCAGTGTCTGGAGAAATATAGCTCTCTATTAAAAAAAACAACAACAAACAAATTGGTTGTAAATAGAAGACCCTCATTCATCATCCATTTAATAATACCTGGAGCCAGCATCAAATAATTTTGGACTGTTTATTTTTCTAATTCTTTTTCATGGCTGAAGATTTTGACAAGTCTATTTCTAAAGGCATATTGTTCCTACCAGCTACTGAAATTCTAGCCCTTCTACAGAGTTCAGAGAGAGAGACTGAGAATGAATATTTGGTGAAAAGAGATTTAATGTTCTGAACCAGGATGGTGAGGCTGATGTGCAAGAAACATTATAGATTTTTATCTGATCTTCTTTCTGGTTTTTCATATTTTGAATAAAATCTCTGAAATATTCAGCACAGGAAAATAATATTGGAGCAGTTTTTGCAAACAGCTTTTTAAAATATATCTCCTTGAGAAACAGTAATTTTGGAAATTAATGAACAAGATATGCAGTTAAAATTCTTTCTTTAGTTTTGCTTTGTTCTTAGACATGATTCTTTAGTCATTCTTTCTCTTCTTTTTGATTGCCATGGACAGACCTGTTCTTGCAGTGCTGAATATTTGTTCATACTCCTTCCAATAAATGGCTCATGAGAGCTCGTGATTACCAGTATAAGGGTTTCTACTCTAACTTAATATATTGGTACTTGTACAATGAGTAGGTTTTTCCATAAGTGCTAATGCTTTCTGTGTGTCAGCATGCCTTTCTCTCTTGTGGCTGACCCACAAAGCTTTAAGTCTGCTTCTCTTCCAGCTGTCAACTCAAGTTTTATCACTGCAGATGAGAGATGCAACTGTGGAATAGGCTTTTATTCCAACATTAAACTTCCACTAGGCTGTATCAAGCCTGAGACCTTGACCACCAGATTTAAATTTAAATAATTACATACATTGCTGAGTCTGCTCTCTGGCCTGAATTTAGTTTTATTTTAGCAATCAGTCAGCATAGGATGTAATCAAAGTTTAATCCTTTCCTAAGAACCATTTTGGACCATACTTTAAAAAATACCATAAATCTAGGGTACATTTCTACTTTTCAGAAACAATGTGAGAGATTGATATAGGATATTCACAGTAAATATTGGTATAAAAAAATATACAAGAACCTCTAAGATTTCTAAAGATAAACCAAACATTTTACCTCCTCAGTGTCACTGAAAACTGGGAAATAAACTTTCCAACCAGTTTGTTAGGTTAGAAAGTCAGCATTACTTTATTTAGCGCGCTGAGTGCGTGTGGGAATCTCTCCACCTACCATGCACACCCAGCAGCTTAACAGACCTGGCTATATTAATGAAACCAATACACATTCACTACATCCCTATTACATATTCATTACATTTCCTGAATACATGCATATACGCCACTTATTTCAGTGGACTTATTTGGATGTGGTTCCAGATCACCTAAAGAATCTTTTCTCCTTGAGAGTATCTCAAATATGTGGTCAGGTCATAATATACTTCTCTTGCTACTGTTCGCTGTGACACACAACCCTTGTTCTCAAAACTAAGACATCTGCCAGTGCATATTAAACACTGATATAAGTAAATAAGGAAGCAATAGCTGGCACAAGACCATTAGTCTCAGATATAGGGAATAAACACAAAGCCACATTAATCTCTGGCATTTGTACTAAGAACTATGTAGTACAAAACCAAGCATTAACCATGGATATAGGAATCAAACATTACTGTGTGAAAGTTAAAAGAATTTTCCGACATCTGCCTCCACTACTGAATAAATATTCCTTTTTACATAAATGCGATTTGTTCATTAATATCAAGTCTACCAAGAATTCAGTATGGAAGCTTAAGACTTAAAAATGAGTAAGAATATTTCTAGGGAGTGATTTTCCTCAGAAGTGGGTGGCAACATGGATACACAATTCAGGAGAAATTTTGAAGGTGAAAGCAATACAGTGTTTTCTTCTTTCATCTTTCTGAAGATGAATTTTATTCTTTAATGATTCAAATCCTTTTGCATTATAGTGTGTTTCTCACATTCCTGCATCTTCCTCCATTCCATTCTATTTAAAGAACATACAGATACTCCTTTAAATTGTTTTGGGGAAAAGTAATCATTAATTGAATCAAAGAGTTTTTATATAGCTGTCCAGGATGAGATGAGATCAAAGGCTAGGGGATTCCTAAAGCAGTCACTGTGGTTACTACAGTCTCACCAGGGACTCTTATTTTATACAAATTTGAAAAAAGTTGCTAGCTTTTACTTGCCTTCAAAAGGTAAAAAGCTTATTTGATTGTGAGGGGTTTTATTTTTTTGCTAAAACTTGAAAGAACTCTTGTCATTGCATACTTACTTTTTAGGTCCTTTACATATTTAGAAACTTTTACCATGTGGCTGACCTCATCTGGGCCTCTTTCCCAAACCTCACTCTACTTACTAATTAGTTTTAATGCCAGAAGTCTAGGTTTTTGTTTTATTATGCTAGTCTGGTATAGCAAAGTTGTACCACACGATAGATTTATAAAAGCTTAAGTAGATCTTAGCAGATGCTTTTGCTGCCAGGCATCAAATTTATTCCTGTCAGTGTGCAGCCAATACTTTGTTAGGGAAAAATTTATCCTCTCTTGAGTTATTAAAGAAGAGTCAGAACACTCCTTCCCATACTTGCAAAGTATACTCTCTAAAGTTTCATTTCTTTTTGTTTCCTTCCTTGACTGTTATTGTTGAAGTCAAATTTCATCCTAATCTGACTATTTTTTTAAGGTACCTAGTAGTTAGTATTTACATTTAGTACATTGCCTTAGTCACTTCTAAACCTGGTAAAAATTGCTCTATCTGTTCAGTGATTTCAGTGTTTGTGGAGGTTCAGTAGTTTTCTACACACCATGTGATACAAAATTAAAAGGAAAGCTGTATATAAGCTTCTAATTTAAAGTGAACTATCTGATCTACAGAGGAAAATACATAAGTTTTCTAATTTGCACTATTGTTGCGATATCCTCATATTGAATCTTCTTATCTTGCAGAATAAACTTGTGCCCATATTTTTCCTTCCTGTTTTACATTTCAGACATTCTTTTTTTTTTTTTTTAAGAGTGTATAAGATGGTACTTTCATTTATTATGACAGACTTGCACTACTGGATGCCATTTAAATACTGTACTAGCAAAAAGGAAATCCTAGTGTCTGCTGTAGAGTACAAGTCTATTGCCCTTTCCTATTTTACATCCTACTTGAAGTGGAGGTGAAATAAGTATTTCTGATCTGTCCTGGGCTATGTAAAATTAATTATCTGGCTGAAGCAGGAAATGATTTTGAAATAATGTTTTTAATATAAATATTCTTTGATTTAGTATTATAACTGTGCAAAAAAATGTGAGTTTCTGTCTAGTATACACTGTAAACACTAAAGACATGCCTGGCCTAGGGGCCCAAGTAAATCAGGAGTGACAAGAAAAGGAAGTGAAAATATTGCATGAGTGTTGGTGACTTCTTGGAAGAGCAAGTGACCGTGAAGTGGATGGAGAAGGGAAAAGCAAATATAAAAAAAAGTGAAAAGAAAGTACAGAGTAAAGGATAATACAGAAAAAAATATTAATGTGGAGTTTTTCCTAAAGAAGCAAAAAGCCCAGAAACAAGAAAGACAGGAATTCACAGTGAATATGGGCTAGAATCATAGAATGGTTTGAGTTGGAAGTGACCTTTAAATATCATCTAATGCAACACCTCTGGAATGAGCAGGGACAATTTTTTCAACTAGATCAGGTTGCTCAGAGCCCCAGCTAGCTTAATCTTAGATGTTTCCAAAGATGGGGCATCTTCCACCTCTCTGAGCAGCCCATTCCAGCATTTCGACATCCTCATCATAAGAAGTTTCTTCCTTATATCTAGTCAGAATCTACCCTTTTTTAGATTTAAATCATTACCCCTTGTCCTATCCCAACCCTGCTAAAAAGTTTGCCCCCATCTTTCTTGTAAACCCCTTTCAAGTAGTGAGAGGCTGCAATAAGGTCTCTCCTGAGCCTTCTCCAGACTGAACAACCCCAACTCACTTAGTCTGTCTTCATGTGGAAGGTGTTCTATCTTCCTGATCATATTCAAGGGGTCTCCTCTGGACTTGCTCCATGTCCTTCTTATGTCGGGGACCCCAAAACTGGATGCAGCACTCCAAGTGGTGTCTCACCAGGGCAGAGCAGCGGGACAGAATCACCTCCCTCACTGATTCAAATGAATCAGTGCATCTCAGCTGTAGCCAAGCCCTGAATTGGAAGTTTAAGAAGTGCTTCCTAGATTTTCCCAGACAACTTTTTGGCCATTTCTGAAAACCAAAATGACTGTATTAATTATATATGGCTAAACATCTGTACAGTTAATGATTTTTGGAAGCAAACTAAAGCTTTTCCTAGTTGTTTTATTCTGCCACTAATTTTGTTTGGCCTAGTACTTCTGGCTTTAATAATGTAGTTTGTTACTGTGAAGGGTCTATCTAATGAGAAAGGCAGAATGTTGGTTTCAGAGCAAAAACCTTCACCTACTATACAAAGCATGGGATGGGACAGGGTACATAACATGATGCACCTAGTAATGGCTTGTTCTCTTTTTTTCCCTTATTGTGAGCACAATGTAACAAGCCTCATGTAATGGTTATATGCTGAGCTACATTCTATGCATATAACTCTCATGGAAATCTGGAGAAGCTTTACTCTTGTCAGAACATCATCAGCTACTGAGGCATTACCCACGTGAATGGGCAAAGTGGAGGATGTGGGGAGCAGACAGAGAAAACACAATTGAAAACTGGCTGTATAATTCCTGGAAGGTCTGTTTTGAAGCAGTGTAGTGCATGCCAATGTGCCAGGCTTTAATCTGGGGATCTGGCCAGTCTAAAAGTACTAACTCGTGAGCAGTTTTTCACCGAGCATTAGGCACAGTAAGAGGCATGATTAAGATGCTAGCTTGTATGAGCAGTTTCTCCACTGTTTTATTGGATCATGCACAGCTGTTTTCCCTAGAAAAAGAATTTATTAGGTACCCTATTCTGGATTTATATATTTATGCATATGAGTTGCTTCAAAGTTGAAACAGATCTCACTCTTTGGTTTTTGACACGCATTATGAAGGCCATTTAGCCACATGTGTGAAATGGTGAGATAACTTTTCCTGAAAAGATCTATGTATCCATACAGAATGGTGTGTTTTTACAGTTTTATGATATGTGGACCACAATGCACTC
Source organism: Struthidea cinerea (assembly GCA_013397865.1). NCBI lineage: Eukaryota > Metazoa > Chordata > Aves > Passeriformes > Corcoracidae > Struthidea > Struthidea cinerea. Next base: position 2,002,208 of record VZTI01003754.1, on the reverse strand, counting down.
ACAACAAATCTTCTTAAAAAATAGGTAGATGACCCCAGATTATGTTTAATTCCTTTTTGGATATGTGTCACGCTGTCTGCCTATGGGCCAAACTTTCAAAAATACATGTGCGTCTTAGGATACAATATTCCATGAGTGTATTGGTTTGGCACAGCCTGGTTTTAGGTAGCAGGGGGGCCATAAAGATGGCTCCACTGGGGAAGCTGCTGAAAGCTTCCCACCATGGCTGGGAGAGCCAATGGCTGATGGCTCTGAAGATGGACATGCTGCTGGCCAAAACTGGGCTAGTGAGAGAGGTTGGCAATGCCTCTGTGATGACATATTTAAGAAGAAAATCAAAACAAAGTCACAGAGTTTTGGCTTCCAGTCAGAGAAGAGGAGGAGGTGAGAACACGTGAGGGAAACAACACGGTGATACCACGGTCAGTGGAGAAGGAGGGGGAGGAGGTGCTCCAGGCGCCGGAGCCGAGATTCCTCTGCAGGCTGTGGTGCAGACCGTAGTGAAGCAGCTGTGCCCCTGCAGCCCGTGGGGATCCACGGGGGATGCAGAGATCCACCCGCAGCCCGTGGGAGAGGTGCCCGTGCTGGAGCGGGTGGATGCCTGGAGGAGGCTGTGATCCAGTGGAAGACCCGGTGGAGAAAGAGAGCCCTGCTTCCAGGCTGGAGCAGCCTGGCCTTGGAGGGCTGCACCCCACGGAAAGAGAGACCCACGGCGCAGCAGTTTTGGGAGGGCTGTGTGCCCGTGGGAGGGACTCGCGCTGCAGCAGGGGCGGTGCGGCTGCTGCTCCTGAGAGTGGGGCCACGTTGGAGATGTTCGTGGAGAACTGCCTCCCGTGGGAGGGAGCCACGGCCTCACAGGGGAAGGACTCCTCCCCCAGAGCAGCAGAAGAGAATCTCGGTGATGAACTGACCAAACCCCCGTGCCCTGGCTCCCTGTGCTGTCGGTGGGAAGGAGGGAGGGGCTGGGGGGGAAGGTGTTCTAAGGGCTTACTTTACTTCTCATTATCCTCCTCTGATTCTGTTAGCAATAAATTCACTTTGCAACTTAAGCTGACCCTGTTTCATCATTGAAGTGTTTCTCCCGGTCCTTATCTCAACTCATGAAGCCTTTGTTAATTTTCTTTTTCCTTTTCCCTCCTCTGCCCAGCTGTGGCAGGGGAGTGTGAGCGAGTGGCTCTCGTGGGTGCCTGGTGCTGGGCCAGTGTCAAACCACAACACATGAGCAATAAAATTGCCACTAAATAACTGTAAGATTTCTGTTTCTAAGGGCCAGATTTGTAAAGATATGCAGGTGCCTGGCTCCAAATCTTGTCTTTCTTTTAGTTCCTAAGTTACTCAAATACTGAAAATTTCATGCCTCTGGATAAACAGAACAGCTTGAAGATATGAAGAAGCACAAAGTAATCCTTATGACCTGCCAATGGAACTGCAGTAAGTTGCCATGTGAAAGATCGCTAAATAAATACAGATAAGAACACAAAATTGTCTATACTGCTATGATGTACCATTCTTTAGGCCAGTTGCTGATCCCAATACCCTTATCAGATTGTTTCAAGTGATTTAGCTGCATCTCCTCTGCTGTTGTCTTTAATAAATATTTTTTAATATCTTTCTCTCCTTCTGTCTCCCATACTACAACATGACACCTTAAAAATCCATGGCATTCTGTTGCACCTATGTTGATGCTGTTCATACAGGATACAACACTGTATTCAGGGGTAATAGTACATTAAATTTTAAGTATGCAATTGTTAGTCATCTCCCTTCCTTCCTCACCTTATATATGTCCTTAAGATATAGCTCCACCAACAAACAGTATCTTTTCCATTCAGCTTGAAATATGGCTACTGTATTTAATTACTTTCCTTAAAAATACTGTTCCAGAGTAAATACATTGTAATTTTGCCTATTTTTTATACATTTGAATCTTTCCTCATCATTTCCTTCTTCTTAATGCTTTTTAAACCTTTTCTCAGTTTCTTCCCAAACCTCTGTGGCGTTGTGTTGTACTGTAACCTTGTGGTGTACCACCTCCTAAGTCCAGATACCAATATCAGATTTCTTCTTACAATATCCATCATTTTCATCTATCACATTTTTGCCTGCTTCATACCAGAGATCATACTGCACTTTCATCTCACAGCTCTTCCCCGAGGATCTTTGTGATGCCAAAAAGAAATCAGCCAGCTAATAATGACAGCAGCTGCAATTTTCTACAAGGCTTGTGTTTGTTTTCTTTTTGGTTTTTAGAAGCCTCATCCCTTTACCTTTTGGAGAATGGCTTTTTCATAATGGGTTTTCATTCATATTTGTTATTTTTACCTTATGTCTAGAAAATGCTACTTACAAAACTTGGTATATGTTAAAATGTGTAATAGAAAGAGGGACTGGCATTCAGGTATTCTTTCAAAGGAATGGGGCATCTTCTCCTTAGACAAATTTTTCTGAGACCTGAAACTTCTTCCATCTCTCTCTTCCACACAAAACTAGGAATCACTGGGAAATGTCATAAAGCATTCTAAAACTCTCTTCTAAACATCTGTGTAACTTTCAGATGAAAACATCACTTTCTGACTATCAAATATCTTTCAGTTTTGGGTTGAATCTCAAAGGATGAAAGTGATTTCTTGAAACAAACTGGGAAGGTAATTCTTAAGTATCTAAATAACGCTGATGAAAATAGTTGCTTGTACAGTGACTCTGAAGCTGCTATCCTAAAGAAATGCCAACTGTATAATTGTTTTCTCTTCCAGCTGGCAGGGGAGCCACAGAGATATTGCCAGAAATAATGGCTGATTATTATAGACAAAGATACATTTTATATAAAAAAACCCAAAAGCAACTGAACCTTTTGTTCTCTAGAAAATGATTGTCATCATTAGGGAGTGTAAGTGTTTATTTCTATGTGATAATATAATTCAACTAATATAGATTGTAATTGTTTTGAAAAAAAAGGAGAAAAATAATCTCAAGTCAGCTTTGTTGGTGGGTGGGGAAATACAAACCCTGAATTGAATTTAATTGTTATTACAGATGAATGATGTGGGACTCATTTGTATGCAATTTGTTTTCTTCTGTTAGTTATGTCTTACCCTGCATTTTACATATGTGCCCAGGTGTTATGACTTAATTTTCATGTTGCCCATATTCTCTGTATTGCCATTAAATAGATAGTTACCAAATGCCCATGTAACTAGCAAGTTTTAGATATAAAACTAGTTCAGCTTTAATATTCACCCACTTTTCCTGTACTTCTCTTTAGTTTTTTGGATAGTTAACCCAGAAGCAGTACTTTTTATAAGAAGTGTTTTACTTGCATTCAAGGAGTATAATCCCCCATTTTTTTAATCCTCTCATTTTTCTTTGAGTGGGTAATAGCTTCTTTTTCACCTTTTCTCTGGGATTTTGAAATGGACTGTAAAGAACAATGTCTTAGAAAAATAATTTATGTTCTGATTTTTCGAAGTCTTTCCCAATGTCACCTTACTTTTAGGAGTTAACACTTGGGCTTGCTGGACTACTTTGTGTATTTGTGTATTTGTGTATTTGTGTATTTGTGTATTTGTGTATTTGTGTATTTGTGTGAGTGAGATATTTAAGGTTTACTTATGGAGGATCAATTAACTGGTTACAGAGACTTTTGGATACAGAGCACAGCAGAAGGGCCAAATATACTGGAAGAGTTGATTTTTACTACATTATGACTTAAAGTAAATCTATGATGAAGATTGAAATACTCTTCCATACACTTTGCATTTTGTGTGCAGAAGACTATGCTGTTCATTTTAGGCATTTCTGAACTGATAAGGACTCAATCACATTCAGAGAATAATTTCTATGATTTTAATATAATCCATTGTACTTTTATTGGCCGAAGTCATTAAAATCCACCCCAACAAAAACAAGAGTGTACCTTCCAGGAGCATATATGCATACAGGATAAAGTTTTTTGATTTTTTTAAATATCATAGTTCTTGTAGCAAATTCCTGGAGCTATAAAGTTCATCTGCAAATGAATTTCTCTTTGTGCATAAGTACAATACACACACTGAATGGAACCGGAACAAATTGGTGCTTCATTCCACAGTGGGAATAAAATACTTTTCCTGATCACATCTTTTCCCTAGATCTAAGCAAATTAGAGAAATAAAGGCCATTAAGTAAAATTAGATTTTATGCTATTTAACAGGTGTATTGTTCTATTTTACCCTAAGGGTAGATCACAATGCAGTCCAAGAAGTTAATTTTTTGATAATTTTACAGTTTGTACATTTATTTCCAGCAGTTTAGCCTATAGTATAGTTCTGTTAAAATTCTGTCATCTATCTTTGGACCTATTCTTTCTTTAATGCACCAAAGAATTATAAAGAACAATAGCTTAACTTTATTTTGAGAGCATTTGCATCTGATATTGTGGGAAACACTGGATAAACCATCTGAGAAACAACTGAAATCAGGAGCTATTGTAACAAATTTATGTTCCTTAGGGTGTTACTGAAAAAAGAAAAACAGTATTCCCTGCTCATTTTCAATGTAAATTTTCCTGAAAGATTGAGAATCACAGAATAAATTGTTTCATGCCGCAGTATATATCCCCTGAAGGTCTTGCTCAAGGAAAGCAGAAGATGGACCTGTTAGTGTAGAACTGTCTGTTTAGTGCCCCAAAATTTGCAGATGTCTTTCACAGTGCAATGATCTGACATGAAAAATATCACAAAAACTGCCAACACCCACCACCCAAATGAAACACAAAAAAAAACACCTCACTGAACACAACGTAAAAATACTATACAGCAGTCTATAGGTGAGGACCTAGCTTTCTGTCTCTCATCCATACAATATATGCCCCAAATATATAATAAATACTATATTGGAAGAGAATAAAAAACAGAAGCACAAACGAAAACCAGTGCAGTAATACGTATGTATATTCTTTCTTAGCAACTTGGAAACCCGCGTACATAACTAAAAATAGGCTTCTATTTCTTGTCTTTCTGAAATGGGGTCACTGAAAGCTTCTCTGTAGCATTAGCAGTTCATCAGCTAACTATTGTATAAATATCCACACCATAAATCTATTGGATTTCTGTTTCTCATATAATAGTAGTAAGCAAATCTGTCCAGAAATGGAAATAATCCGTAACCTGGTGCCCCAAGATCTGAACATTTATGCTGTTCTTTTCAATTCAGCCCTGTGGATGAGTTCTGATCTCTTATCTTCTGGCAAAAGCCTTTGAAGGGATTTCTTCCCCTCTTCTGCCCCACCCTTTTACAAAAGCATTGAATCAGAATTTCCTGCTTGTCTCAGTCAGTGTTTCCCTAAGGTAAAATATCTAAAAAATGTTGAGGGAAGGTACTAATATTTAAAAGGACAGGTCTGTTCCTTCCTGGGTTTAGATACTTTTTGAGTAATTTTATAAATCTTCAGTTGTTGAGCATTTATAGCTGAAAGAATATAAAAGTAAAATTTCAGACGGAATAGGAAGTAGCGTACTGTTGGGGTGTCCTAGCAAACCTGCCAGCCCAGGGCGTGGGCGGACAGACCTGCGCCTGGGAAAACCCCCTCGGTTTATGTTATCTCTATACAAATGTGTATTGGTTTCTCCCTTCCCCCCTGCGGTGCCAGGGGTGTTGGGCTGGCCCTGGGTTCTCCCCCTCCCCATTGGCTGTTGCTGTAAGCCCCGCCCCCGTCCCCGGACCCAGGAGAAGCGAGCGGCTTTGAGCCAGACTGCTGCCGGGGACGAGCAAATAAACATCTCCAGCTTCCTCCAGCGTCTCCGTTCTCGCCTTCCTTTGTTCCTGGGGTCCAGGGGGGTCAAACCCAAATTCCCATGGATGTAGCTGCTTCACCCTAGAGAAGGATCCGCAGCCAGAGAAAAGAGAAATTACAGACAGCTTGGCCGGCTTTTAAAGTGTGGTCTAAAATCTGCTATTTTGCTGTGCTAGCTCGGAATCGCACCCCCGAGCTAGCCAGCCACGGCAGACAGACAAAGACACAACGTACTACTTCTCATACTTACAATGCAAGACTAATGCAAAATAATAAAACATTTAACTTCTGGTAGAATTTCAAGTTAGTTCTTCAACTTATGAAAATTAAAATTTTCAATATAACATTTGGTTTCTCTTGGGTTTTTTAACTTTGTAAGAACTCGTAGCTTAATCTGTTTCCTTTAATTGTTATCTATGTATTGCATATATGTTTGCACAATAAATATGCCTTGCACTATACACACAAGAAGGTAAAGTGACTGTTGATGTATGAGGCAGTGGCATTTATTTTCCTTTAAAAACAGTAATAAGCCCCTTTCTGTTTAGAACCCTTTACAATTCACTGAATTGATTTGTTCCAGGAAACTAACTTTTATGAGCTAATTGACAGTTCAATTTTAATAAATTAATTTGCAAACTATCTAATAATGTTTTTTCTAATTGTATCTAGGTACTATTATTGTTGCAGGTAATAGTTTTCCAGTCTTTGCTTTTATTTAATAAGTGCATCTTTGCAGTTTTGCAGCAACTTTCAACCCTTACAGAGTTATTCCAGACAGATGGCACATCCTTCCTTTCTGATACTTACTTTTCATCATGTCTAATGTCAGTATGTTGTGCAAAATGATTTAAAGGTATAATATAGTGTGAAAACGTTTATGCTAATAATAAATATACAGGTATGGACTCTTACTCTAATTTATAATATAATTTATACTTTGTATAAAATTTTGAGTACTTACTTCATCTCTCATGTGAATGAAGTCCCAAAGTCTGTGACCTGAACATCAGAATTTGAGTGTAATTTGCAATTCCCAGAAATGCCCTGTCTATTATATAGCTTCAGTAACAGAGACACAATACTTCATAGGCTGTACTTGTGCTGTAAAATCAACAAAATGTTCCTTGTCCTTTGTGGAAGAGATGGGGCAATTTTATGTCTCTCATTTTATCAAACTTCTTTGAACTTAAATTATTGATACCATCAGCTAATACAAAAATGCAGAAGAAGTGTATTAGATGTGACAGCTCTTTGCTACTGGCAGGCAAGTTGTGACCAACAGAACTCCTTTGTGATATTCAATAGCATGCAACCCATGGTCAGTGGGTATGGATACTTCAGGAGCTACCAGCTAATATTGTTTTTTCTTTCTTCTGTTCCCAGTTTATTTTGAGTCTGTTGAACAGTGCCAATTTACAATTAGATTATGGGATTGAATAGGTATCAGTAACATTTCTGTATTCATTTTTAGCAATGGAAAATATGCATTTTCATTGAGAGAATGAAGTAATCTGAAAGAGTGAAAACAACATGCATTCTATATAGGCATGCAGTAGAAATAAATACAGTAGACAGAATGTCAGATCACAGAGCTTTAGTCTGATCTATGATGGCATTTGCATTTTATATATCTCAGTTTGTACTAAATGTGGCCAATTAAGAAAATTTAACTGTAACTTTATTCTCCTCCCCTCAGCAGTTCTAATTTTAAAGTAATAGTTGTAACTGAAATAAGAAAAAATGCAAAGCTCTGTGCTTTTCAGTTAATTTCAATTTCTTTAAGATACCCCTAAAGAATTAAGTATACTTCATTTAGAAAACAAACAGAGGAACTAAAAATCTTTGTTTTGTCATAGGCTTCTACCCAAAATTGAGCTTGTGAAGATTTAAAAATCAAATCACCACAGTGACTCCTGCTTCACTGATATAGTGCCAACTTAAGCACCATCTTTTAAATGTAATCACTAAGTGTGAGTAAATCTGCAGTACCAAATATCCCATGTTTACTTTTTGAAGCATGTTTGGAGAGAACTAAAGCAACTGAAGCGGAAAAGAAGAAACTGCAGCAGAAGAAAGGGTTGGGATATTGTCAGAGAGTGAAAACAGTTCATGCCTCAAACATTGATATGAAGTTTTGGACATTATAAAGAAACTACAACCAAAGAAGCCTCCCTGAACACTGGGACTTTGGACTGAAAGCCAAACTGTTGATTAGATAAAGGGAAACCCATTGTTCAGTCATCTTAGGCTGAGGGAAAGCTATGCATCCACAAAAGGCCAAAGCCACCAGCTGCGCTGAGAATCATCCCCAGATGAGTTTGGGGTGGGGGGAGAGCACAGCTCACAGAAGCCAGGTTTACACAGACCCCGCCCAACCAAGCGGGGAGGAGGCTATGGGTACCTGGTGTAACCTCTGGTGAGAGGCAATAAACACCCATCCTCCGTTACACAAACTGGCCCAGCTGTGGAACCCCCAACCCCACAGGCCACATCCACGGGACTTTGACGTGAGAGGCAGCTGAGGGGGAGCCATAATCCATCAAAGACCCCCCAAAGTGCTCCCCAGAGGCTTTGCCCCACAGGACTGCACGTGATGCAACAGATCCAGAGTCTGCTGCAAGAGACTGCCCCCTCCCCCAGGGGGACAGGCCTGGACATTGCCACCTGGCTGGAGGGTGTATAAACCCATGGGACTCTATGCTTTCACCACCAAGAAGACCAGCTGGAAAGGATCAACAGAACATTGTTGGGATCCACGGAGTGGTGATATTTTCCTTATTCCCAGTCACTCTCTGTCCTCCCCACCTATTTTCTATCTATCTCTCTATCTCTCTATCTCTCTATCTCTCTCTCTCTCTCTCTCTCATATTTGCTATCGCATAAAATCCATGCTATTGACTGGCATATGGTCTCATTTACACCTTAATTCGGGCAGAGGTATTTCTAAGAACCTCAATAATCAGATCTTGACAGGTATGCAACTATCCTCTCAGCATTTGCTAGCTAGAGTTCGGAAAACCTTGTACTACTCTACATTTGATGAAAGTAATAACTGCTTTATCTTAAATTCTCTAACAGTGACACTGCCTATTAATGTTCTATTTATACATAGCATATAAGACTGACACATAGATTTATAAATTTTAAAGCTGTGATTTTAGGTCAGGTTAATAACAAATTAGTAGATGGGCAAGTGTTCTTTAACAATTCATGAGCCACTTGGTAGGTCCACTTAATCATAACATACCCTTTGGAAAGTCTTTCTAGATAAAAATGAATAAAAGGTGCTATACAATTAATTATTTTTGATTCACTGTAGGTAGCATGTACAGTACATGAAGGGGTTTGCATTCCCATAATTTATTTTTGTTATATGATTCTTTTACTGCTGCTTTTCATATAAAAAATTGATGTACTATCTTATTTTGACAATCTGCTAAGAGTCATGGCCTCTTTCTGTTGGAAAATTCCCATAAACTCTTTAGGGTGTTTCTATCAAATGATTATCTAGTGGTCTTTAAAAAAAGATTTGGGCCTGCTGTGAAATCCTAGCTAACAGAGAATGCTATTTTTGGAATATAGTATTTAAATAATGAGTGCAATCAGTTATTTCACAGACTGAATTTTTTATTCTCTGGTTGCATGCTCTAAGAGGATCCATGAACCAAGAAATTATTTGTATACTGAATCTCTTAGGAAATGTGCAATGTGTTTGAGGATCTAAAAAAATAAAACATGAGGTAAACAACTCTGCAATCTGTAAAAACTTTACCAAGACTTACATGTTGCTCCTTCCACTAACAAGTAAGTAGAGGTATGGCTGAGACAGTTTCTGTAGAAGTCTTCACTGGATTCACAAGGCACAGAGATGCCTTTCAATTAGTTTTTCCCTACATTTGCTTGTATATATATTTTATTAAATCTTTCCGCTTGTTCTTTAAGTCCACTTTGGCAGTGGAAGGAAACATTTTCTGCCTGTTCTAGTAGAGGCAGCAAAATTGTAGGCTTCATCAGATGCAGGTTACAGCAGATGAGCACTCAATGTCTGTAGCAGAAAAGCACTTGTGTGTACTGATCATCCACACCTACGACTCATCTCCTCAACACACACACTGCCCTTGCTCAGATATGAATCCATCCATCTCTTGGACAAGACAGAGAAATCACTGTTGCTTGACTTCAGTAGCTCTAGGGTGGCACCATTGGTTACACTTATTCTTGTTCTGTGCAGGCTTGAGTGAGGTGAAACTCAGTGATTTCAGACTCAGTAAGCCAAGTTTGATTAGTCTGAGACAAGAAGTATTCACCAAGTGAAGAATATCTACACTCACCTCATTTCCTTACATACTTGTTGACAATGTCTTTAATAAGTCTGTTCATATCTCCTTGTTCTGAGCAAGGAAATCCTGGAAAAACTCAAACACAAAAAGTAAGCCTACAGAGATTGGAAGCAAGGACAGGAAGCTTGGGAGAAATACAACGAAATTGTCTAAGCAGACAGGCATCAGGTTAGGAAAGTTAAGCCCTGATAGAATTAAGTCTGGTCAGGGATGTCAAGGCCAAAAAGAAAAGTATACCGAAAAGAGTGAAAAAAAGTAAAGCTAGGGAACTAGTTTTGTATGCACTCTGGAAGGAAATGGGAGATCAGGTTACCTGGGACACAGGGAGAGAGCTGGATACCCAGGACATATGGATGAGGTACTCAACAGCTCTTCTCAATCTTCACAGGCAAGCAATTCAAGTTGCTGGGGGCAGAGGCAGGAAGTGTGAGAGCAAAGAACTCCACATAGTAGGAAAAGATCGGGTTCCAGACCATCTCGGGGACCTGAAAGTGCACAATTGCACAAGTCCATGGGACCTGATGAGATGTGTCCGTGGGTTCTGAGGGAACTGGTGGATGAAGTGGCTAAGCCACTAACCATCACACTGGAGAAGCTATGGCAGATCAACGAAATTCCCACTGACTAGAAAAAGTGAAACAGTTCCCCAGAACCAACATCATCCCAGTATATGGCACACAGCAACCTCTCCGCTGTCTTGCAACTCTCCTTTACTTTATTCATGGAAGTGGGAAAGCTTGTGGCATTAGCTTTTATTTCCCCTAGTGCAGCATTTGAAACTGGGGAGAGTAGATATTTGGAGCTAAAAGAAGACACCAGATTTTACTGGTGTTTACTGGATGTCATTTAAAGTGAGGTAGGCACTGTCTGGCCTCAAAACAGGCTGATCCAGTCTGTTTGATTTACGGGACAGTACGACAGAGAATGTGATGACAGTAGTTTCTCCCCTATAAAAAACTGTTTTGAACACTTCAGTGAGAGTAAATATAATCTCTTTGAGTATCACACTGTGCTTTTCATTTCAGGCGAGCATTTATAGACTAGCTGCTCATTGTTTTGTGACTTGTGTAATTGCTTTTACTTGGACAAATGAATTATGAAATACTGCCATTTTCATTTGGCAATTTTTGCACAGCTGTATATGACAGCACAGCATTAAAAAAAGGCATTGAAATGTCAAGCATGCTTATAAAACAAAGGAACAGCCTCTGAGTGAATGGTCTATGGTAGGAACAATTCTTTAGGGGTACTTTAAGGGAAATACTTTTTAAATGCAGATATACATTTTCCAGGTCTGACACATTTCCCTCTATGCTCTTAAAATGTATGCAACCTTAAAATTCTGATGTACTAATACATCATGTAAGATTTCAAGGCCCTTCTTTTTGTGAGAAATACAAACATTTCCATATATCAGGTATTGGGATATTGACAGTAGTTTAGAAACTACTTTATGCCAGCTACTAAATGAACGTGGGTTTCTAGTTATGTGGCAGATTGGTTAGTTCAAATGTATGGGTGAACACACTTTATTTGAAATATTAATTCCTGTTAGAATCAAGCTCTTAAGGTCTTAAGATCAGCACAAACAATAAATGCAGCAAAATGCAGACAGTCAAGTGTGTGCATGTGTGCATATATCAGCATTCTTCAGGTACAACCGCGAGTCAAATCTACCAGACCAATGGTAATAATTAGCAATTCTATAACTTATTTCACTGCCTTCTAGGAGATTATTTGCAGTTGCAA
>VZTI01003754.1:1856349-1990310 GCA_013397865.1 Struthidea cinerea | reverse complement strand
TTTTTTTTTTTTTTCTGGACAAAGGACATCTTTCAAAGAAAGAATTGCCCCGTGGCACTGCAATGTATCTCTGAAGCCTGTAAGAGAGCAGAAGGTATGTAAATTTGATCTACTTGTAAACAGATTAAACATTGTTGTCTTTGGTTCAGGTCACTGTATTTAGCACTTTTTCAAGAATCCTGTTATTGAGCTGGGTTCATCAGATGAGACATATGCACAACACAGCTGGGACTGACTGACGGAGCACAGATGTGTATCTACTAAATTGTTTGTGACAGAGACTGTAGTTAATTGTGATGGGTGACAGGTACGTTGGAGGCCAGTCAACTCAGTGAACTGTTGATGAGTGTGGTATGAGACATGGTATATATTAACAGCAAGTGGAAGATTTATGTCACCCATGACTGAAAATTCAAATCAAGTGCAGACAAATAAGGCAGACTGCAGCTGTTCATAACCCTTTTCCTTGCTTCTACTTTCTTGCTGTCCTTAATATTAGAACAGTGTGATAATGTTTATTTCTCATAAACAGAATAGTTTGGTTAAAAAGTCGTAACTTTTTCACTGGAACCATTATTATTATTGCTGGTGCTCAAATTATTAGCTGTAGAAAAAAAAGAGTTCTGGTTCAATCCACACTTGTTTCATTTGTGAACTCAATCAATACCCAGTTTTATTTACACTTTATCTGTGTCTGTTTCCGTAGACTAAGTCTTTGTGCCTTTTTTTCTCCTCCTTGCTACAAATTCTCCCTTATTAATGTTCTGAAATATCAAATGAACTTTCTCTTTCCTGTTGCGAAGTAAAAGCTGTGCAACGATCACATTTCATTTTTCTAAAACTGAATCTGGAGACCTTGAGATAGAATAGTAGTCATAGATGATTCAGCAGGAACCAGACATGATAGATTTGGAGAAGCTCTGAAAGAATCCCTGTTAAACACTATTATCAGCAACAGAAGTTCGTGTTAACTGTGCTTAGGACTGAGACACTGGATGAAGCAGGGCTGTCAGACTCATTTTGGGGGACAGAAACGTTTTGACTCAGGGTTCTTTCCCTTTTTTACAACCTGAGTGGCACAGAAGTCACTTTGAGGTTTCCAAACTAATGCTCTAAAGATCCCATAGCATGCCCTCTATTAGTCTACCATACCACTGAACTGTAACTTTATTTTGTCACTGTCTGATGCTAGTCCACCAATTCAATGCCAGAGTTTTATAAATTAATGTTTCTAATGTTACAAAAACAGTAGCTAACTAATGAGTAAGAGGGCTATGAATGTGAAATGCTCAGCAGAAAGGAAGGGCATAAATAAAAAAAAGTTGTCTCTGTTTAGTTGCATAAAAGATTCTACAACTATTTTCTTCTTTCTTCTAAGCCCTTACAACTCCTGAAAACAAACTGGGTATCCTAGTGGGAGAATATGGGATTATAACAGTCTGCATAATTTTTATGTGAGCTAGATATTTATATCTTTCATGCATGTATCCTTCCCTCATACGATTTCTGCTTCAATAGATGATCCTAAGGTCTGCCTTGGGAATGAACCCTTATTTCAATTTAGGGTAACAGGAAACTCACACTGTCGTTTCTCAGTTCCTAAACACAGATTGTGAACAACATACCTTTCTCCTCTTCTTGTACCAGAACTTTTAAAGCCTCCTATGGTGTTCTTCAATAGTCAGTTGGGATTCATGATTAACATGGCATTGTAGTGGGGTGAATTTCTACTTTTTACAGTATTCCTCTGTGTCAGCTCACATCATTCAGTAACAATCATTATGCATGTGGTCTTCTTCATCTGAAAAGTATAGCAGGGAGGTGGAGCCTACCTGCAGCTTAACCTTCTACTAGAAAAACAGTTCTGATGAGATGTGCTTCTGTGATATTCAGTTATAATGGATTTATGTAGAAAGCATAGAACACATCTCTTACCCCTTTTGGAGCACGGTCTCACAAAATGGAGAGCTGTAGCAGGACTGGCATAAGTGCAGCTACTCATCAGATGAAATTTACCTACAGAAGCCATTTTCTGCAAGATGTAGGTTTAGCAGAATATGCTGAGTTAGATGAAAATCTTCCCCAAAGAGTCATGGAGGTCGCAGTGTCAATATAAAATTGGCATAAATTTCCAGCCGAAGGAAATAATGTTTCCACTGCTCCGTCCTATCCACACCTCTCTGTGGTCTAGAGATATTATATCTGGGACAGCAGGTAGATACTGTAAAGAACTGAACTCCATGCTGGTAATATCTGAGCACTGAAACATTAGAGAGCTTCTAAAAACTGTGAGGAAAAGCAGGTTCTGTGCTGCTGACATTATCTGCCTGCTGTTCCAGCCAGCTCATACTCACTATGCTCTGATAAGTGCTCCAAGCCTTGGAGGCTTCTAAAATTCTGAGGACTTCCAGAAAATTATCCTCTCAACTCAATGCCAGGTACACTGCAAGAGGACAGAATGGGTGAATTCAAAGATAACTTTCCTATCTGCATTTTCACATGATTTGATTTCAAAAAGAGGAATTGAACTGAAAGTCCTATTAACATCTAAATCATTTGTGCCAGAGTCACATTTACATTGGGCTACTAGATTAAAATAAACTGAAATGAAGTACTCTTACACAGGTGTATAGACCTGTGTCAATCTTGGTTTTCAGGCGAGAAATTTATTCCCCTTAAAGCAAGACTCAAAATAAGGCTGTACAGAAGTTTTGAAGAATTATATGATTTGTTCACTGTCAATGGCCAGAAAAACATTATCAAACTGCTCTCTTTTAGTCATATAGATTAGCTGAGGGGAGAGGATGTTTTTGTTGCTACTATCTGATATGATAACATTGTGGCACAGCTCTCCACATTTCCTTATCCTTTTGTCTGGGCAGATCTGTTCTTCTCTATCAATCTGCATCTGGTCCAGGTGGTGCAGCTGCGGAGCAGTGATTGCACAGAAGAGCACCAGGATGGCAAAGATAAACGCACTTGCACAGTGAAGCTTGCAAAGTGGCATGCCCTTCTGAGTACATTATATAGGAAACTCGGGGATAATTAAACATCAAATCTGTGTTTCTTTGAGGTGAGCAAACAGTGGTTTGAGACAGTGTAAGAGAGGACAGTGGCCACATGCAGAGCAGAGTGAGTCTTTCTCCTATTAAAGCAAGAGGGAAAAGGATTCCTCAGAGAGAAAGAATGAAACACAAATGCTTTTACATGAGGTTGAATTTTTAAGGAAAAGGGCAGGAGTGCCCAGCCAGGGCCAGGTTGCTGTCTGTTGTTATGGCAACAGAGGGAGAATCTCCTATGAAAGAGGAAAGAGAGGGAGTGGGAGGGCAGAAAAGAAAATGGTTTCAGAAGGAAGGCAAGAGGGTAGGAGTTTGTAAATGGAAAGAGAACAAAGCTAAGTGTCAAGGTCAGGCAGAAATGCATCTATGTCCATGATGACTGAAATGCCCTAAGAGACCTTATGCACAGCCATTCCCTTTGTGGGTGGGCAGATTTGCTGGGGTCACTTCCAGAGTCATCATCTGGCTGGCAGAATGCCGCCGCGGTGCCCTGTCCTCCCGCACCCGCTCCAGCTGAGGGCTTACGTCTACCTTTGTTCATTGTGTGGATGTGCATAATACTTGCAAGGAAAACTCTTTCCATTGCCAAGGACCCCTGTATCTGCTACCTTTTTAATAAATTTAACTGATCTCAAACGGTAAACTTGATTTACTTCTTGGGGTATGTTAGGTGATGAGAGCTAGTTCTTCAACATGGAAACCTCCCTTTTCTCCCCAAGGAGCAGGCTTTCTAGACAGAATACTACTTCCAAGAATTTACTCCGAAAATTCTGACAACTGAGATGTGCAGATATTTTCGTCAGAAATAATGTCTTGATACATGATGTGTTCAGTAGAGAGAATTATTTTCACTCGTAGCAAAGCAACCCAGCAGGAAGAATGGAAGTGCAGTATGAACCAGACAACTGGCTGGCCAGGGATGCAACTTAATACTTTGCTAAACAGATTCAAAATGAAATCTCTGTGCCCAGTGCACCAGAAGGAAGCATTATAAATCAGGACTAAGCAACACTAAACTGAGACTTTTCTTTCGGTCTTCATAATAAAAATCAAAGAAAAATAATGAACAAACTGGTTAAACCTTCCCAAAGGGAGATTTCTGTTTTCTTTATTTTTTCTCCCTTTCTTTCCTGAATAAAAAGTTAATGCTAGTCAGGCTGTTCATGAGTCATTGCTGTTGTGAGAGCATGGCTGTCCCTGCTACTCTAGCACTTTTGAACTAGCTAGCCCATTTCTATCAAATCTGACAGAGAGATGGAGTTTTCAGATGTTACACTCTTACAAGTTCTGAGAAAATTGTTAGCCAGGGGCAAGAAAAAGGCTACAATGATACCTACACTGAGGGAAAGACCCAAGTATGAACTGCACTATTACTGAATACTCACATTTCTTGTGTTGAAAAGAGTAGATAGAAGGGAGAGGTTATAAATGTTTTAATTCTTGGGTGAGCTTCAATCAAAGTTTGAACTTCATTAGACACTATCTAGCTTTCATTTTCATTCTCTCTTTCCCTCCTTGTATGAGTTCTCTAGTGTTTAATAAGGACAGGAAACATGCTGCAGGCTCAGTTTACTTCATTTAAAAAGCCATTTGATGAAATACAAATCATTTGAAAACACAACTCTATTAGTTCCAGTGTTTGTAGAACTATTTATTACTTAAAGTAAATGATAGTTGCATTACACTGTCACAAAAAAAGTTCTCAAGACCTCTCAATTGTCTTCCTATTAGTCTTCATTTATTTTCTCTCTCTTGTCTGAAATATTCTTATTTTCCAGATTTTTCCCTTAATTGCAGTTTCAAATCACTTCCCTGGAAGATAGTGTGAATATCCTTCTCTTCTTTCCCACAAATATTCAAGTTTGAAAGTAATATCAGTATGAAGACCAATGGAATTCTAAAGACAATGTCTAGAATCTGATCTCACAAAGTCATGTGAAATTCTTTAATTTAAAACAAAATATCGCTGCTTCTCTTATAGCTCCTAAAGATCTCTTAAGCCTCTGCAGTACCAGTTTAGCCTCCATGTCCGTTATCATCACGCACATTTTTTTGGGAGGAAGTCATAGAATTTGGTGTTCTCTTTGTATTATGTTATGCTTTCCTCACTTTAGTTTCCAAAACCATACTAATATTGATTTTATATAGTTTTTAATTTCATCAATAGATGTGCCTACATCTGCCATCTACTGGTTTTTGCTTTCTTGCATCCTATAATCAAAATAAAGATTGATAGAGTATTTGTACCACTTGGACTAAAATAAAAAATTGTAAAGGGAATTCAAAGATTTACAACTGGGATGTCAAATGTTGAGGATTGAATCAGTTTAAAATGATGGCTTGATGAAGACTGACTTTCACCTTCAGAAGAGATAACACTGCTTAGGATGTAGTATCCCTGATGAACTACAATCTATTATACTGTTAATTAGACAGCAAGAAATTAAACATAAATCATTCAACAGAATACAGTGATATAAAATCAATTAAGTCATTGCACTGGAAAAAATATTAAGTGCTCTACATTAGGGAACATTATGAAAAAGAACATCAATTTTAACAAAACTTTTGTTTGATGCTTGATACAGTTATTCACACAGATTTTAGAAGATTTGAATTGGCTTAAGGTCTTTGATTTTGAATCAGGAAAACCCCTTCTCATATAAGCTAGTTATGGGCAAATAACCAAGCAACCACTGACCATCGTAGTTATATGAGTTAAGGACCAAATTCAGAAATAATTAACAGATATCTAACCACAATAATTTTCATCAGATTTCACCCATGCAAAATGTGCAAGAAAAATTAAAACCTGGCTTTTGAAGACATAAACTCTAATTTTTCCCTCACTTATCTGCAGTGAGACAATCCATGAAGTTTAATTTCCAGACTCATGTTAGAAGCAGTCTAAATTTGGTGGTTATGCAAGGCCTGAAAAAGAAGTGAGTTTTCTGTAATTGCTGTAAGTTGGCTGTTTCACGCTCGCTCTGAATGACAGTGGGGTCTTGACAAAGTTCTCCAATTCTTCCATCTCTTGATATCTAGCTTATTCATTTTCAGTTACCCTTCCAAACAAAATACTTCTTTAGATAGTTTTTTTCCTTTTTGTTTTAGCAAGATTTTGGATATGAGAAACTAGGTGAACCTCCTTCTGGAAGCAGACTTTCAGAATGAGGGACAAACCTGTATCCTTTACTCAATCACTAGAAAAACACTGATGAGCAGCAAATTCTAAACAACACAGATCTCTTCCGGGAAGACCTCATCATGCTGCTTCAGGACTGATCTAGAAGCCAAGAGTTCAGGTTTATTTCATAAGTTCTTCATTTCACTTTCCAGAAGCATCTCAGTTGGCACTGACCAGGTGATTTTGTCATATATCATAACCTGCAGCTCGAAATCAACACCCGGAAATATGTCTCCCATAAATATACTCAAACCACCAGTTAAAGCAGATATCTATGATACCTTTATTATTCTTGTAACATCTATTTGCATTTTGCTTATAAATGTATATATGCTCCCCCACACACATACAAGTCTCTCTCTATAAAATTACCTATGTAGAATATTACACCTAAGGTCAATTTTTAACAGTTTCTTAGTATTCAAACTTTCTGCCAGTGCCTGCAAATTAAAATCTACAATTGCTGATGTTTTTAAATTTTAAAATTTATTTCAATGTTTCTACAAATCACTCATTATTGTGGCTTTTATTAGCAAATATGCTGAAAACAACCTGTCATTAGGTTTAATGAGGATTCCATATGCCAGCTCAGTATACAAAAACAAATTAAGTCTATAATTAACTTCTTAATTCAACACAGCACTAATTCTTAAAATTTTATCATTGCTTTCTGTAAATGGAAGTTTTAAATTCACAGCCTATCTTTAGTACTTGGGAATAGCTCCTGGAAACATGACAGCTGCTTCCCCCTCCCTGCCTCCCCAATTCTACTGAGAATCAAACTATTAATGTACTCAGGAGCAGTAAGGCAATTATATGTTTTAGTAGGTTCATTAAGAGCTCTGAAAATATATGTCACCATAAAATAATTTCTGTTCTCTTCAAATTGTCTAAAACATGAGGAATTTTTAGTGAAAAAAGGCTAAGGTGCTATGTTTCTTTGCTTTAGACAACAACCTCTTACAAATCAGTACTAAATGATGCACAAAAATCCCTTGGTATCTTAAAGAGGGAAAAATTACATAGGTAAACAGATAAATCTTTAGTACATTTGTCTTTATGGGAGCAGCTCCTGCTGTTGGTCTCTAACCTGGAGGGCATTATTCTTTTCTAAATTGCCAGTAGTGTCTCACAGCACAGTGATAAATAGGAACCACTGAAAGAAATAACGTTCATTCTAACACACAAGAACTTTCCAGACAGACATTGGCCTCTGAGAACAAACACTTAGACAAAATAGATTAGTTGCAATTGCAGAATATATCACTCTGGTTCCCTATGAACAGGCATTATCCCAGCTGTGCAAATAAGTGCCTTTATGCCAATCATTAAGTAATAAATACATTTAAGAGAGAGTCTAAAACTTTAAGGAAAACACAGGAAAAGGTCTTTCTATATCAATTATTTTTTGTATGAAGCCACAGATATATTCCCAGCACTACTTTAAAAAGTCTCTAATCATGTAGATTCTTGTGTGTTGTTTTTTGGTAGAAAGTTTCCTTTGTCAGACAATTAATAAAACAGAAAAGAAACAAGTGCTACAGAATTGCAATTAAAAGTACTAGTTTAATAATAGAACAGAAAACTCCCTAGCAATTTTCTCTCTTATTTATCATTTCACCTGAAGCATATATGCTAAGGCAGAATTTTGTTTTTTCTGGTTGCGCTGGAGTAACATTTAGCTATGATGTTTGGTTCTTTCCTCATTAATTGTTTCAAAAGTCTGACAAAATGATAACTGCCTTGGAAAATACAGTTTTTCTGTTTTGTATTCTAGATGCATGGCATATGGATTGCTTTTAAGGATTGATATCACTAATAATTTGGGGGTTTTTTTCCATGTAGTCAGAACCCTAAGAACGTATTGTGACACTGTCAGCCATTTTCTCTACTGCCTTTACCCTGGCCACAAGACTCTAGGAATTCAAATGCCTGGGATGGGATCAGCTATCAGATACAATCAGAGCAATCTTACCCTAACTACTTACCCTGTCTGAAAATTTTCTTTCTTCTTTTCTTTAGGTACCAGGAGCAATTAGGCAGACAGAGCCTTCCTTGCTACTGGGGCAAGATGTGTATTGCCTCCCAATGGGATGTGAACAGGGGGAGGTACAGTGAACACAGCAGAGAGTCCAGGCAAGGACATAGAAGGGTGGGAGAAAAAGATGACAGTGTGGCCACTGCCAGGAAAAGAGATGGACACTGGATGTATCAAGGAGCAAGTAGCCTGCTAGGAAGTCCTTGAATGGGCGTGGATGTAGCTGAGAAATTGTGCACCTGCATGTCATATTTCCTCATAGAAGTTGCATTTTCTGTCTGTCATCGTTAGACTCCGAGAACAACCCTCTTTTTAAGTACAACATTTATTGTTTTGTTCTAATATATACAGGATTCAATACAAAATCTGTACACCTATTGACATTTGGATTGAATTAATGAGATGGATTTTATCTAGGACTACATGTTTGAAAGTCAACTGGAAGCTCTCTCTGTTTTTTCTCTGTGGATGCTCTTGAGCTGAAGAAGGTGCTGGAAATAGAAATGTCCTTTTTTTGTTGCTGGTACAGATACATTAATTTTTCTATACAATTATATTTTTGTAACAACTGCTATGTATTATGCTAGACATTTTAATTTATTTGATTATAATATTAAAAATCATACTTTTATAGTAAATTCAACTTCCTTATTCAATATGAGTATTCCCTATAGTTCGACAGTTGGTTTAGGGCAGTATAAATAAGTACTGACTTCCAAAACAGTGAGTGGTCTTACTTCCTTCCTGCATCTGTCTGTAGATCTCAAAGCAAAGGGCATGTAGAACAAGCTTAAAACTAATCCATCAACACTCCCACAGAAAATTCATAAAAGACATTGAAGAGGCTTGGGGAGGGTCAGAAGCAGCTGGACATCAATGGGAATGGAGGATAGACACTCTTCTGTCTTCAATTTATGTTGGTGCATATTTTAATTAGATGAAATGGATTCTTAAACATGCGTGTTAGATCCAGGTCCAAAATGTAGAACAAAGGAAATGTCTGTTTGAATTCTGCAGGCTTCTGAAGCAGCCTGCAACCTTCTCTGACCCGGTTTCGTGAATGTTTCTTCAACAAAGTAAATATGACAACTGTGCTGACTGGGACTTTTTCATTTTCCAGGGTGCTGTAGATTTCTTAAAATTCTATTTGTTCTGTCTTCATCACCTTTGATCAGCTTTGCTCATTTTTGTTTTACATTTTTTTGTCCTTCCTTTCATATTCTTTTTCTTGTTATCTTTTCCATCCATCTGCTCTGGAGTATAGAATCAAAGTCTTTTCTTCTATACACTTTTTTCTAGATTTTCTGGTATTCACTTTTCTCTAGGACTATCAATCATTTCAAAGACTACAGTAAAAGTTTTATAATTCTCTCTAACTATATACATCTGCTAATCATATTTTCAAAATAACACACAGGACACTTCTCTTGTCGACTGTATAGTACTGATTCATATTCATTTACTCCATGTCTTATTGTAATTAATTTAGAAATAGCTGAACTGGCAATAAACTAGCTAGTTTGAAAACTGTGCCTTCACAGACTTGCAAAGTCACCTGTGAAATTATGGAAATATTTGTTTTCACTGAAGCCTGAGCTGCCAAATTGATACTGCTGCACGTTCTGCTATCTGGTCCTACTCTCATGAAAAGGGTAGCTAGCAATTTCAATTGAAGCATTGTTATAACTTGCACTTGAACCTTGGACTATGGTATAAATTGGCCCCTAACGATATGAGTAGGATGTGTCCTTTGAATTTTGTTGTTATTGGGACTTTAAATTGGGAACTTCATGGATAGTTGAAATTGCATCAGCTACATATACCATTTTCTCTAATTTATAAGCAATAAAGTATGTACCATCAAACATGTAGAAAGTGTTTATATGTGATTGTATTGACAGTATTTCCATATTTCTTGGAGCATGGAATACTATGTTTTTTCCTATTATATTTTATTTTTCAGGTCTTTAGAATTTCACTAATATTTGCCTTGAAGAAAAGAAAGATATAAAAACCATAGGACTAAGATTCTTGAAAAAATTCACATTCCTTTGTTTGACTGTGTAGATCAAGAGGCTTTGTATACTCATCCTTGAGGGAGACCAAAATTCCTCTAGAACTTTTACTCTCCATATAATTTCACAATTCAACAATGAATCTGCACAGTAGTGCTCAGGATTAACTGCACAGTAAAAACTCCATCTCTACAGAAGTAGGTACTGGTCTGAAAATAATGGTTTCCAGTCATTAATAGCATTTTGTGTAAGACTCATGTGGTCTAAGAACACACAACAATGTTTTTCTTATATTTTAGTAATCACAGGGGCATGTTTTGTGTGCATTCCCACCTTATCCATTTGCTCTTTCAAATGCTGTTTTAAAACCTGTTAGCCATGAATGCAGTTTTCACCTTGGAAAAAAAAAAAAAAGGCATACTGACCTGAATAATTTTTATTTTCAAAAATATAGTAATGCTTGCCAATCATTTCCAGTACAGTGATTATGCCAGTTCTTACACAGTACAAGGGAAGTCTGGAAAGCTATGCAGCAAGAAAGAGAGTCAAGAAGGATTGTTTCATGGAAGTGATAAACAGACACAAGTGTTATGAAAATCAAATAATTTCATTTCATCAAGCAATCTGAGAGGAGAATAAAATGGTTAATGAATAGCTAAATTTATTTTGACCAAATATAGGGTTGACTTAATAATTCTGAATACATGAAACCCTCATGCTGTTTTCTAAACAAAAATCTTCCCAGAAACTCTGATAATGAAAGAAAAAAGTAAATATAAATATTTATAATATAAAAACCACTTGATTTAAAATTATGTATATAAGTAAAGAATTAGTGTATCATGATATAATAAAATACAGTGCTAAGCATAAAAAAACAATATGAAAATTAAATGAACTTGCACTAAACATATGTGTTGGGAATATGGCTCCTGGTAATGAAGCAGTGGTTGGATATGTTGCCCATATCAAATAAAAAGAATTCAAGAGCTTAGAAAAAGAATAACCATACCTACTCCTCCTCAATTCATGTAACCTTAGAACAGAAATCTGATGAGCAAAGACGTGTTTGAAAAATAAGATGACAGTGATGTGTGGATGTTAGAGAGATTTTTACTCAATTGGAAAAAGAGTTATGAATTACTCTGTATGCAAGAAACTGTGGAATTACTAAAATATAAGGACAAATAAGAAATTCTCTGCCTCAATAAGTTTTATTGAGCATAGAGCAAATCTAAATCAGATCCAGCAAAGTGTGAAAACTAAAGATTGTCTGGTCTTTCTGGAGTACTGTCACCAGTTCCTCAAGCAAAGCAAGTGAACGCAAATTGGTCTAGCAAACACAGAGCCAGAAGAACTGTCACACACTAAACCCAAGGGAGTAAATGCTGACTGGATTATGCATGAAATCCATTCTCCAGGAAAACCCATCAACCTGGGCATTTATTTCCACATATCAGCACCATTACACTCTGGTAAAGGAGATAATTCAGGAGTAGTTTCAAAAGGTTTATTAAAGATATGATAGTATCTCTTCTATTTCTACTAAAACCCTGAAGACCCAAGGGAAAATTCATGTGACATAACTCAATTGTTTCAAAGACAAGTTTATTAAAGTTGTGATAGTAGCTCTTCTGTATCCAAAAAAGCCCTGAAGACCAAAGGGAATATTGTGAAAATCACGTTTCACCACCAAGTAGTTTGGCAGAAGTCTTTTCTCAATCCAGTAAAACAGAGAGTAACTGAAAATGCGAGAGGACATGGGACTTTAAAACTGAAGAAAGCGAGTTGCATGGACTTTGCAAAGTAAGAGAGGCTGTTCAATATAGTAAACATAATTGGCAAAAAGTACCAGTTTTCTGATGATTTCACAGATGAGAAGAGAGACAGGAGATGTGAAAACTTACACAGGAAGAAAGAAAATATTGTCTCACCTCATTCAGGTTTTCTTAAGGTTATCATGTTAAATAAAGAACACAAAGGAAGCCAGCATAGAAGAAAGATTTGGCAACAGATTTATTAAATCTCTTCAGAGGGAACCAGACTATGTCTTTTAACATACATTAAATTGAAGTCAATATGAAGATGGGAAGAGTAAACATAATTTGATTTCTATCCTGAAATAAGTTGATGTTTTAAAGTAAAATTCAATCTGCTCATCTCAAGTCAAACAAGTAGATTATTAAATAAATAAACAAACAAACAAACAAACAAATAAATAAATAAAGGGATTTGGACCTTCCTGTCCAAATGTTCACCTTCTTGTCCTTCTTGACTCTTATTGCATGGATTATTATATGCTACTGTATACAACATACTACTAAATGCAATAACACAACCAAGATCAAACCATTGCAAACAAAAAAATCTTGACAAATGGAAGAACAAAGACTTGAAGTTTGAGGGTTAGGGTGTTAGTAGTACACATTCAAGAGCCAGCATGCTAACAACTGTGATTTTTTTGTTCCTAAATAAATGTACTTAAACATTACTTTTTGGAATATAACTCTAGTTGAAAAGAGAGACAATGAGAATGAGAGAAAAATACACCATTTTTCAGGGTGACAGTTATGTTTCCATAAGCTTCTGAGATACACAGGAGGACAGTACTTTTGAAGTGGGGTAGAAAATTTGATAGACAGCAATACTCCAGCTACTACAGCTTTTCTGTATATAAATAGATTTCAATAATGCACTTTTGATTAGTACCTTCAGTATTAGCAAGACTGAACTTATTAGGTAAGCACCATTTTTTTTTTTTTAAACTAGGTTTCAAAGTCCAAATTTCTAACTCGTACAGATCTTCTAATCTCCGGCAATTTGACATTCTAATTTAATATTCAAGAAAGTTCACTAAATTCTATTAGCTAAAAAACCTTATGAAATGTTGATTTTCTAAAAAACATTTGGTAATGCATACTCATTAATATAATATCAAATTAAATTAGGGTAGGTCTGAAGTCAATAATAGTGATTTATAAAGTATATTGTCAAGTTTACAACTTCTTAAAGGTTTTCCTGAGCATGATAAACTTTAGAAGAAGAGTAAATGTAAAACCCTACCCTACCATATGCAGCTACTGAGCTGTGATGTTTCATCAAAACTGAATGTGTGTTGTAACAAATTTAATATAGTCCAGTAAAACTTTGGAAACCAACTTTTCCAATTTTCTTTGGAATCCATGCAGCACTTGACAATAGTCAATTCTCAGATGATTTCAGACAAAATAATTAATTTACTAAAAGGCATTTCTGCAGATAAGTAGATGTGAAAACAATGAATTTGTTTGTTTAGAAAGTTGTTGACTTCATCTTTTCCTAAGGAGTCAAAAGGTCAGTTTATCTCCTTTCCATGCAAACTGGAAGCAACAGAAACGAGTAATTCTAAGCTAGAACTAGTGAAGAGTTAGGAAACACATCCCCAGTCTTATAGTTAATCTTCAGAACAAAGATGTTCCCAGATGACTAAAATTGTAGCTAAAAGTCTGAGCAGATCCTCCTCAACATAATTTATGCATTCCCTTGAGTGCACTTATTAATCCAAGAATGGACCTGGCCTAACTTGGCAAGATGGCTTTCATACCAAAGCTGGTGTGTGCATTTGTAACTACCTGTCTGGATTTGTAACTATATCCTACTTTAGAATTTTAACATTTTCTAAATAAAAACTAATTATTTTTCTTCTTAAATAACAAAACAGTGCCTTGTACAGTCACTGAAATCATACAAAGATCATAAAAATGTTTCTCTCTTTCCTTTATGTGAATTACAAAGGGAAAGGAAACCCAAGCTACAGTCCAAACTATTCATGGCCTAGGAAAAACCAGTGTCTTCATAACCTGTGGCCTGGTATGTGATGCACTGCAAGTTACCTGCAGAGACAGGAACTCATGCCTGACTTATTACTGTGAGAGTGCTGTGAGTAATATGGTCTCACCTAACAAACAGTTAGGACTAATAGAACTCGGGTGATCAAGTCACAGATATGACACCATTAACTTGTTAATGAAAGGTGCTCAAATGTTATTAATTTTTATTGATTTTTAATTCTTTTTCTCTTCATGGTGGTCAAGACTATCAGATAGAGAAATGAAAATTCTATTAATAAGATAGGTCCCCCAAGTTTTAGCATTTTAGGTGTAACACTTTTCTTAAAAGCAAATATTATTAATCATAGCTGTTCATAGCAAATTTCTGCTTCATATAATTAGATAATACATAACTGAATATGATTTCTATGTGGCTTTTATTGCAGCAGTCAATTCATACACTGATGTTAAAAACTCCTTTACCTGCTTCTTGATTTGCCATAATGATCTTTTTAAAGGAGTATTTCAAAGTTTTGA
The DNA here is from genome assembly GCA_013397865.1 of Struthidea cinerea. Lineage (NCBI taxonomy): Eukaryota > Metazoa > Chordata > Aves > Passeriformes > Corcoracidae > Struthidea > Struthidea cinerea. Next base: position 1,975,665 of record VZTI01003754.1, on the reverse strand, counting down.
ATTAAAAGCTGTATAGAAACACAAATTAAGTATAGAATCATAAAAGCATACAATCTTCAAGGTTGGAAGAGACCTTTGAGATTATCAAGTCCAGCTGTCAACCCAGCCCTATCACTGTAACCCCTAACGTACTAAACCACATCACACAGCTGCATCATTCCAGCCCAGCTGCAGGTTTAGGAAGCTGTAGATTCCAGGAAAACAAACCCTCTCTAACAGGGGGTTAAATAGGTTTCTGAGAACACTCCCCACAATTAGGCCTTGTACTATTTTCATATTTTGATTTTAATAACACCACTACAGAAGGTTAAAAAGGCCTCAGAAAACTAGAGTGGTAGATATTGCTTCTTATCTGTAATATGTCTGTAATCAGATTTTCTAGAATAATGCCTTGAAAATCTCGGCAGCTAAATTTAGAAACTTTAAAATAGGTGTATTTAGTTCCAAACCTAGAATTTCTCTCCAGCAATTACCCTCTCTACATGAACATTGTTAGATACTTCCTAAGTTGTACAAGAAAGTATTGATCAAGCGATTTCTTCATTAATTTACCTGTGCTCTTATCTATTTAAAATTAGTTTGTTAGAACAATGAATGCAACCCATGAAAAGCAACATTGTTTTGGAGAATGTTTGATTTTTTTTTTTTTTTTTTTGTTCGGAGAATGGTTATTTTACTCATCTTGGGTTTTCTTAAACGTTTTAAAAAGGAAGAAAAATCAAGAACCTCCTCAACTGCACCTTTTTTCCCTACACATGTGAATGAATCCTGGTTCCTCCCTACCTTGACGATGAATATTACAATTGAAAATAACTTTTCAAAACTAATAATACGCATCATATACAGTCACGTACAACAAAGCTTTCTGACTCGAGTCTCCTAGCAGCTTTTCCATTCAATTTGATATATTCTTTAGACTTTTTCAAGACCAAGGACTTTTTATAATAATCTGAAAAGCACAGGCCCTGAAACTTACTATGTCAGAGCCACATTAAGGGTAGTCAACAATAATGCAGGAAAAAAAATACCATATATTTGTTCAGTTCCTTTTAAGGGACATAACTTCAAATGAAAAATTATGAAAGTACATTTAAATTCACTCAAATTGATGTAACTCCAGGCTCCCTGGTCACAAAGGCTGCTTATTCTCAGAGCTGATCCTGCATATGCTAATAGCATTATCCAGAGATCATGAAGAAAAGACAAGTTCTTTGCTTCATGCAGCTATACCCCTTTCAATCAACCTCATGCTGAGAACCATTTATTACCATAACATATGACACAGAAAATCTTAAGAGGCAGTAAGGGGCAAATTTTCAGATTATCACATGCCATTCTAGCTGTGACTTTCTCATTAACTTTAAAAGAATCTTGTGGCTTAGACCAGCTCAAAGCTCTGAAATATACCCCTACACATGCCCCAGAAAAAACCTTTACAAACATAACAATTTTCCATATTTGACTTAATTTCTATAAAATAACCGAAGTCAGCAACTAAGCAGACAGTTCACAGAGTCTTCAAACTGCAGACAGCCTCGCATTGTGTTTGAGGTGACCTTGTAATATGCATGGGGACAAGCCTCAGTTCTTCAGCAATTTCAAGTCAGGAAGGGAGGTAAAAGAAAAAAACTTCTGGCCATAAGACACCATTAATGATCCTACACTACAGTTAGCAGTGCTATTATTTATTTCTTTTGACTTAAAGAAGCTTGCAAAATGCAGTTAATGAGAAAGAATTAAAAAAAAAAAATCTAGAAATCTAACTGAAGCAATGTGCACACAAGGGAACAAAGCTTTATTAGATGGGCATCTTGACATGGTGTAGAGGTTTATGCATTCAAAATGAGAACGTAACAATGATATGCCACCTTTTTTATCCTTTCTGCTCAAATGGAAAGTTTTTTACTTCTCTCTACCCAAATCTTGCTGTCTATTACATGCTCAAAGGCCATAATTATTTCAAAAATAGACTTTTGAGAAAAGCACATAATTAGTCCAGTGCAGCTGGTATAAAAATTACTGGCAGGAGTAGTAGTATCATTAAAAAATTGGAACTAAAGCACACCAACTATACTCCAGGGCAAGTTAAACACACAGAAACTCTAGTAAATATTTTAGCATCCAGGCTAGTACACACTCAGGGCACCCAATTTTTTTTAACACCACTGATCCACACTTGACAGAAAGACATTTTTGCCAAAATGGAACTATAGTGCATTCTGGTTTACATAAGTTTAGTAAGGTGATTTTCTTTGACTCTTACATAGAATTAGACTGCAGTAGAAAAAAGCAAGTTTGCTCCAGAGTCATGCAATGATATTACAATTCCAAGTTTTATTTCAACTATTTTCTTCTCTATGAGAAAATATTTGAAATTATGAACTAATTTGTAATAGCTGTGTCACTCTGTAGGGAACCTAATATAGCAGCTTTCTTGGATAAGACATATCCCCTTTTGTTGTTACTTTCTTAGAATGACTCAAGAGCCTAGCCTGGGATGTTCTTAGAACTGAGATGCCTACAACCAAAATTACACTTATTGATATGTCTATTTAGATGCCTCAAAAAATTGCTCTTAGAACCGTTAGCATCTTATGTTTCATTTTCAAACTGCTTAATGTCTAATCCCAGCCACGTGTGCATCATTTTATTTAAGGCCAAGCAGTTTCTGACTCTGCTAGTGACAAAATGGAATTGCTGTACCTGAAAGCTCTGAAGGTGTTAATCTGGCAATTATATTTTAGAGTTATCTGTCTGGTCTAACAAGTCTGACACCAAAATCCCACAGAGTGTTATCTTATACATTACCTTAACTACCAAAAAAAAATGCTTGAACTTGGGTTAAGTGATCTTCGTGGTCTTCACGTGTTCAGTTGTATACTTTACCTCCACAGTGATGAGAAGTGCTTGGGTGAAAGGATAATTCCTGACTGAAGTTTTAGTATAGTGCTTCAAAAAGCTGGAGATTCACTAGGTAAGAGGGAAAGAGTTTCAGGAATCTCGTGAGTTACATACACATTCTGGCTGCTCTTGCTCATTATTGTGCTAAATATCCCTAAGAGAAGGAGCAACAGTCTAGGAGGGAGAGAAGACAAGGAACCACAGAACAGCAAGGAATAGCGGCTGATCCCAATGGTCAGTCAGGAGACACTGAAATGAACAGTCCTTAATTTCAACCACACTGTACAGATGTGTTGTAGAAAGCCTACAAATTGCAGTAGACCCAAAACACCTCTTTGTTTAAAGCTGGCTAGGGAATTCTGAGTCAAAGATGTATTTTAGAGTTTTTTTTCTCTCCCTTGCTTCAGCTTCACTTCTGTTTGTCTCTTCATCCTTTTAGCTTTCTGATTCTTTCTTCTCCTTTCCTGCATACCTTTTTATATGTTCATATCTATTTTTCTCCCCCGTGTCTTTCGTGTGTGAACATTATTATCCTTGTCACTGTATTTTTACTGTTCATGAAAAATAAACACTTGCAAAATAATCACTGCACAGTGGCCAAACAGAAGGCAATCCTTCCTGTAAATACCACTTTTGTGTAATGGGCATGGTCAGATCAGTGCTAGAAATATAGTGAGAACAATTCATCTACATCATTTTTTTTTCCTCTACAGAAACATTGCTGTGGTTCTTTCATACTTTAAACTCCATGTAGAATTTATCTTTTTTTCCTCTCTCTTATTTTTTTAGGCCCTGCTCTTTCATACTTCTACTTTATGAAAAAGTCTTCTGTCATACAGACTCTCTCAAAGTCATCATTCATCCATGTGTTAAGACGTCTGTGAGCTTTCTTTTCCTACATCAATGACACACAGTTTTCTTTTGACTTGAACACTTTTTGTTCTTCCTATTTTATAATGCATGCACAGTTGTGTTATAAAGACTCATCAAAGCCACCACTGTTCTACATTTATCTGCATTGAACTGGCTTTGTCATTTATTAGTCTTTTAAATGTTCTTTATATTTTCTATCTAGTTACATTCTCCTTCAATATTTACTGTTCCTCTATCATCTCTTTCTGATTCACGTTACTCCGCTCTTTGACTTTAATATTATGGACCTAAAATACTTGCCACTAAATCTTCAAAGTCAAAAGTCTTAGCACTGATTTTATTGTAAGTTAGTAATATAACTTCTTATAAATTAACGTTATTTGAATAAACACAACGTTTCCTGCTTTGGGAAGCTAAAAGCGGGCTTTTGAAGCACTGTGTGAGGGCATATTAATGAAATCCCCATTGATTTTGATGGGAATAGTATTGCTTTAATCCTGAGATATGCTTTGGCACTTTAAACTGAGGATCTAACACACATTTAGTAAAATGACTGCCCACTCTAGATCCCAACTACCAAATCCTGCCCTTGAGCCATCATGCCACTTCCAGTGGTTCAGTGTGTGGCATGCCAAAGCAAAGGGGAAAGTTTTACCCACAGCATGCATAATCAGACTTCAAAGAGCAGACATTTTAACTTGCATTTGTTTAACAGTCATTAGACTTAATCACAAGCATGGATCAATAGAGTAAATCTTCTAAATGCTTCATATTTTTTACACATCTCTTTATGATGGTAGTAAGCTCTGCTCAGTGTACTCATCAACCCCTTTACCCTGGGAAGAGAAAAATAGTTCTGTCTCATTTATTAGATGCTCTGTCATTTAGTCAATGGTGGATGACGCTAGAAAAAGTAGTTCCACCTGCGAAGGTGGACTATGGGAGAGATGTGTGACATTACACTTCAACAACATAAAACCTATGAGGAAAAGAAACAGGTTAGAAAATGTATTTACACAGAAAGTACATTTGAGAAGATTTCCATCCATATTGGATGTTTTTTGCTCAGTTGTAAAGTTTACTGAAAACATTGCCAAAATCACAATCTTGCGCTATAGTCTCAAAGAGCACTGAATATTGACCAGTAAAACAACTTCTTTATAATCCCTGCAGATGCAGCAGATATTTGAGACTCTTGCTCCACAGTAGTTTCTTCTCTTTTTGATTATATGTCCCTGCTTGCATAGTCTACACAGTCCAAGAGTTCATCAGCCAAAAAGTGAAAAAGACAACTACATTAGCAACACTATTTTTTCATCCAGGACATTTTTTGTGTGCTGGAGTTTTTGCATGTTGGGGGTTTTATGTTTTATTTTGTATCCCCTTGTGGTCCTAAAGAACTTTTAAGAAGATGGAAGGCATCGCTCACTTCCTTTGCTGTGTCTCATTGCAACTCTTTCCTCTCTGAAAGTTTCTTATATATTTATTTGTCAGATTGCTATAACCAGGTCTATGGTTTACACCCAGAGAGCAACAAAGCACCCTTGCTGACTCCCCCACCAGTGAGCTTGGGTAGAGAACTGGAATGGTAGAAGTGAGGCAACTCGTGGGTTGAGATATTCTAATATGGAAAGCAAAGTAAAGCACTCTGTATGCAAGCAAAGTAAAACAAGGAAATAATTCACCACTTCCCATCTACAGGCAGGTGTTCAGCCATCCCCAGGAAAGCCATCACATGTTAACAGTGACTTTGGAAGAAAAGTGCCATAACTCCTAACCTTCCCCTGCTTCCTTCTCCTTCACCTCACCTCATATACTGATCATGATGTCATACGGTATGAACTATCCCTGTTGTCAGGGGGTCAGCTGTCCCTGCTGGCAGATTTTCCTTTAATAACTGTTGGCATCAGTATAATTTAGAAGAAAAAAAGTGTGCATCTAAGTATCCAGGCTTCACTAAAATTATTGAAAACTTGATGATAATTTTCAGTTATGCAATTTTCTATTCACCAGCAATATCTACTAATAAATTAATAAATTTTATTGACATTTAATTCCTACTTTTTGCTGCAGCTAAATTTTCATAAATTTAGAAGTTGTGAGATAAACTATCTATTTCAAAAGTATTGAAACCATTACAGAAACATTTTACAGAGACAACAATCCATTCTTTCCCTCAGGCCTTTGGTGAGAATTCCTTCAGTTCACAAAAAAGATTTAATGCTCTTCCGCACTAGTAGGAAGTGGATCTTGTGACCAAGGGAGGCATTGCTGTAGATTTAGGATAGGAGATATGTGCCTTCACTAGCTTTGCAACTCTCTTCTCAGTGGAGAAATTACAGACTGCAGATGTAGACTGAAGTATTTGTCATGAAGAATATTTGCTGCTACTTTGATTCCTCTTGACCTCATTTCCTGTGTTTGGAACTTTGTTATTTTCAAAGCTCAGTTAGTTGTGTTTATTATGTGCACTGTGTATAGTTTGTGCACATGATTAATCTCCCATTTGTACTGATTCTTCATGCTTGGAGGCCAACAAATCCAAGGATTTCCTTGTACCCTCCCAAAAGATCACTCTTCTTCATTTTCTGGATTGAGCACAGAACATTTTCAGAGAACGACCTAATAGTTCATTCAAAATGAATTTAGATATTGAGCCTTAAACTTCATAGTTTTCTGCTTTCCATCTTATGGAATAAAACAAATGCATTGTAACAACAGAATCAAAGAATCATAGAACATCCTGAGTTAGAAAGGACCCACAAGGATTATTGAGTCCAGTTCCTGGCCCTACACAGGTCCACTTGTCCTTTTCCAAAAGAATGGTCAATGACCAGGGCAATTTTTCTTAATGTAATGTAAAACAAGCTTAGTTGTTAACAATGCTTCACAGATGATAGTGTCTACCAACTCATATGCAAATATCATTGAGGATTTTTTGATTTCAGCAATTGTCTGCATTTTGGCTCATCTTTCTCTCTCTCCACACCAAACTTTGGCAATAAACATTGGCTTGTGACATTTAAAGTTGTACCTACTTTTGGTCTTACAAATATGGAAACTCTCAGCAGAGAGTTATTAAAGACGTTTGTCACCATTTCACTAAGACATCAACTTGCATGTTACTTTTAACTTGAATAGAATGAAAGATTAAAGCATTTGCCTTACATAAAGCATATTTAACTAGACTGCCAATGAACACCGTAAAAGAAAAATATTTAACCACAGAGAGCTGTAAGTAGATTAATGCGTATTTTTCTTTTTTTATTTATAACAAGAAGCTGAGAATTATTAGTACATACTTTACATATTTTAGATATTTAGTAAAAAGTGAAAGAAACTTAATTATTAACTCATACTAAGAGATAAAAATAGACATCACTAACTAGTTAATTTTACACATGATGCACATGTGCATTTGTGCACGCAGAGTGAAGGGACAAATAACAATTTTTAAAACAATCTTTCTATGTACCAAATATTCCCATGTAAATTAGTCAGAAATGAGTACCTGTAAGAACTGTTAGTGTGAATTGTCTTATTGTACCAGCTGATTGTGAAAAGGAGAAATGGAGGAAGAATATGTTTATTCTTCCCAAGATTCTTGCAAACTTCCCTCGTAGAAATGTAGGAACTACCTGGATCAGATGGCACTGCATCTGCTTTGCAAAACAATTGCTGAACTTGTGAGACTTCTCATGAACTTGTGAGAGTTCTCATGAAAGCAACTGTGCAGGTGCATAGTGTGTGGCAGTCATATAATATAAGGCTTTAGAAATTTCTACTTGTCTGAAAGGAAAATGTAAAATATTCCCTTTCATGGCCAAATAACCTATTTCTTAGGAATTGTTATATATTTTTCCCCTTTATAATTACATTTTTCTTCTAATTAACAGAAAAATTCTGTAAATTCCTTTATCACACTTAAAACATGGTGAATGAAGCAATTTGTTAAAAGAGAAATTAAAAGTCTGTATTCTTTTGCTTTAACTGGAATAACATTCATATTCTTAGAGAAGGAAAAAAAACCCTGGATTATTAGCATTTCTGGTATTCTAATTGTATTGGTTTTCTCTGAGTTTCAGTATATGTTCTCTTTTATAAGACTTTTCATTCTGGTTATTTCTGTCAAGCCTGTAATTGCAAAGTCATTCCATTCTACATTTTCTTCAGATATGCTTTTTTTCTGACTGACAAATAAAGATGGCTTTGTTTTTATTCTGGTGTACGTATGTAGTAAATATATGACACATAAGTGTCCATTTTAGGCAGTCTGGAAATACACATTAGCAGTCCATGGAAATGAACTGCCATATGGTGCACACAAATCAGAAAACAAATATCATAAAGGTGTAAAATTGTTTCAATAGGGTTGTGATTGTCTGAATTAATGTAAAATATGTCCCGCAATAGATTATAAAAAGTAAAGACTTTTCTGTCACCTGGCATTGTGAATTCATGAATAATTCCTAGAGATAACACAGAATTTTATCTATTTCACTCTGTTGCAATTTATTTTCTTGAAAATTCTGCATTAAGGGAAATGAAAGACAGTTCTTTATATTTATTTAATCTTTGTTTCTTATATACAGATATGTTATTGTGAGTGTGATTATCACTATAATGTAGAAATATGGGCCCCAGATACAGGTCATATGAAACAGTAATATTGGTTAAAAAATTATTTAAAACATAAATTATGTTACATCAATTTTTGGAAAAAGTTTCTAGAATCTGCCAGTTTCCTTAACAATGAGTTGGGGCGTCACTTCATCACATCTGATATTGCTTATCTCATTTGAAGAAATGCATTATAGACCTTGGTCAGGGAGTGTCTTTTTTTATTATTACTTAGTCATTATAACACCATTTTAAGAAGGTAATGATTATTTTGAGTGATCTAGTATAAATGACTGTGTCTTACGTCAGTTTCTATTAATTAATGACAAAATGCAAATTTTGCCATTTTCACCATGATTAACTCTTTATCTTTCTCTTTTCAGGTTTGATATAAGATGTGACAAACTGATCTCTTGTTCTAATGACACTGCCAATTACAGTTACATGACAATTATTTCATATTTTACAGGTCTTCCCTAACAAAAACAGTGATTATTAGCATTGTTCTAAGATGGTAGGAAAAAAGCAAAATTGTGTGAGCATGAGAAAGCAAGGAGAATAATATCCTAAAGGTAGGGTTCTTAAATGCCAAGTGCCCTTTCTCAGCCTCAACCATTCATTCTGAAAATGGCCTATCAAAAAGGCTTGGAGGGAGCAGTTTAATTACTGTTCCTTTGACAAATGTAATATATTTTCAGAAGCAGGCCCATACATTTATTTAAGGCCAAATGTTGTACAACAAAACTGTCCTCAGAGGTATTTCATTCTACCATCCTATTTTTTTCCACCTGGCTTGCACTGCTTTTTCTTTTTCCTAATGACGATGTCATTCCTAGAGACATTTTAAAATGAGTCTTAAATCATGTTTTCCTTTAAAAGAACGTAAGCTACATGAGCAGGGTGGGAGAAAGAGAAAAATAGTGTAAATAACCACAAAGATTTTATAATGCTTTCATAAGAAAAGAATGATCAACAATCCTATACCAGTCCCTATACATCTTGTCCTGAACTCAGCTGAGAAAAACACTTAAGTCCTCTCCTGGATCCTTACAAATATGAAAGGAAGTCCAACATACTTCCATGCATATACTTCTTTCCTCCCCACTCTCAGGAAATAGAGAGAAACATTGACTGCTTCTTTAGGTTTCTGAGGTTAAAAAGTAGCCTAAAGCAGGCTGGAAGGCAGTTTTTGTAAGCAGTCAGCTCAGATGAAAGTCCTGAAAGTGATGACCAGTTCTAGAGAGTATCCAACTGGCAAAAGCCAGTTTCAGGAGTAGATCTGCATAGATCTGCCGCAGGAATAGACTGAAAAATCTTTCTGCTCTTGACACTTACTGAACATAGTACTCAATGTTCAATTATACAAGCACAAGAAATGAGCGAGGCACTTCTTGCCACCTGTTGTGGCAAAACCAGAGTAAAATAAGTATTTGGGAAGTTTATACAGAGGCTAAAAGAAAAAAAGATTAGTTAAATATTTCCTCCTCTCCCCACTCCATGAACCTAGTAACTGTCAAGTAATCCTAAATAAATCTGTGTATTGTTCCCAGCTGACATGCAGATGCTTCTATGACCTAATCCTCACAGCTATATATGCTGAATTATTTCTTTATACTAATAGGTTCTATTTATCATATGCCACTACAAATGTATTTGTTTTAACAGCCTCTATATGAAAGTGAAATTTGTCTCCAAAGCTGAAAAATTCGTCAGCTAGTTTCTGAGCACTATAGTGCTGTCTCAGTATTCTGTGCATGTAGGAAAAAAAAAGGTCTAAATAGACTTTTCATTTTATCTTATCCTGTGTAGCCAAAGAAAGTCATGTTCCCAGTAATTAGAATTGCATTCAGTGATCCTTACATCTGAATAAGTTTTAGACTGCAATTGCAAAACCCACTGAAAAGAAAAAAATACAAAAAATCCCTGTATAGCATCTTTCCTGTATTCAAATTTGCTGAATTTAATTAAATTGGTTTTTCCTAATTTAAACTCAATATAATTATTTAATATGTTTTTAAAATTGAAATAAATCTTTGAAAAAGAAGCAGATATAATTATGTCCTAAGTATAAAAATGAGTTATGGTATTGTTTCCAAATAATAAAAAATATAACTGAAAGACAGATTTTCAGTTCGGTGCAAATGGAGGACAGTTAATATCTATTTCATCTTTTCCTTCATCCATGAAGAACATAATACAATTTTCTTTCTTTCTAAACTGTCTAGACAAAGAAGAAAAAAATTCTTTCTTCTCGTGCTTTTCCTTTCCAGATGTGTGTGATGATTAATCATGGTATGTGTCTAGACCCCATGGTAATCTCTGTCCCTGTTTCTGTCTCTACATCCATCTTTGACATCATGAATTTAGTTTTAATACAGTCCGATTGATTTGTTTGCAGCTACAACACTGTTTTCATTCTTTTCCCCTCTGAAATGTCTTTATAGCACAAATACAAACTTGCCTATATTCTCAAGATGTGTAAAATGATTTGTGAGAACAGATTGCAAAACTTAAGTGTATGGTAATGCACGTCCCAGATTGAAATGCCTGCATTAAAGATGCCACAGTGAAGTTAAGAAGGACATGATTTTTAGGACTTTGCGAAGATTTCCATCTCCTTTATTAATTTTAATCCAACTGTCATGAAAGAATTGGGAATCAAAATAGCTTTGTATGATATAAATAAAAATGTCCGTATTCGTTCCCATGTCTCTGTCATATCTCTTTCCCTCATCCACTGGGAAAATTAGAACCATAGGTGGATGCTCCAATAGTTCACACTTTGAAAAAGAAGAGTTTTGTGAGATCAAAATAGTCATACAAAAGCTCCACAATTTTAATTTTAAATTGGCATTGAGTGATGTTTTAATTTATTTGGGACATTCTTAAAGCATCTGTAGAGCAGAGAAAATCCATTTTGGATGGATTTTTCACGGTTCTTGATCACAACAAATTATTCCTAGCTTTGGTTCCTTACTGGATTGCAAACTGGGAGATTCTTATTCCTGGTCGATTTAGTGCCCAAAAAACCTCACAAGAGTAGCTACATTAAGGAGTTGACTACTCTCAAAGAAAAAGAATCCTAGAAAAACTGGAAAATCATATACCATTTCATTCTTACACGCATTTGATAAAAGTGAGGAATCATACATTATTTTGACCAACTTTTCCTGTATGCTTTAGGCTTATTATGTGAAACAGATTTCAGGACAAATCCAGCCTGAAGTTAGTCTCATGCTCAAACTTTTACTGACAAGTACACAAAAGGCGGTTGTCTTGGGGTGACAGTGGCTAAGAATCCTGAGATTTCGGGACCAGTTCCTCTCTCCATTCTGTTCTGATAATGTACAGACTAGAAAACATTTCCTTATAAGTATTTCCATTTTCCTTATTCTTAAGGCTATTTTTTTTATTATTCACAAGTTCAGTACTGTCTCCTTTTGAAGTGAGAACAATTTTTTCCATGGCTTTCAGAGGAGACAATGTGAGTAAAAAAACCAAAATAGAGCATATGATCAGGCCTGTGGTTTATTCTGGACCTTAGAGCTAGAACACTTGTCTTAATTTCAGCTTCTACATTTTTGAATGCAACGAGTACAGCTTTTGATTTAATACAATTTGTCTATAATCTGTTCAGCACTTCCTCTCCTGTTTTTAAACATTCTTGTGTTGTTTTCTGTGAGTGACATCTTTTTTGGCTGTTTGTTAATGAAAATACTACTAGACATTAGAAATGTTGTTGCATATTCTGAATTATTTTACGGTGCCAGATAGTATTGTAAAAAATTTCAGATACACTTTGTCATAAATAATTTTTATATGCTCAACAATATTAGAAATAAAGAATCCACAAATTATTCTCTATGAGGAGAGTAGTCCCAGCCTGGGTTTGGTGTATAGAATATATTGAATAATATCTGCACTTACTACAGGTATAAAATCTGTAAGTAGAACTGAATATCTGAGCAACAGACCTGAAATATCTTGATTGACAGTGCTATACACAGTCATCAATTTGTGTTGGAAACTAATTTTAATGTAATATTTTCTTAAAAAATTGGATGATGTTATTAACATTTTTCTTAATAGTGTATATATATATGTATATATATATACACATCTATAAAAACAGGAATTACATCATTGCATGAAAGTAACATTTTTTCTCTTTATCTAATTTCCTGAGCACCAATTTGAAGTCAAACAGATGAAAATAAATCTTGATCCTGTAGATTAAAAATAAATGTAGGACCAATTAGATTCTCATGGGCTTTGTCGGCCAGATTTGAAACAAACACCAGACTGCTGAATCTCCCATTTATTCCACTGTTGTCAAAAATTTAAAGACTTGTATGGGTTAGTTAATTTTTACGAAGTATTTTTAAACAACTAACCTAAGCATTATTTTCATGTTTAGAAATACTAGGGTGTTCTACAAACACCTATAGTCCAAAGTAGGTTTTCTTGGAAAAAAACAAAAGAGCAAGCTGCCTGAACTACTGAATGTGGTAATTGTACTTAAAAATATTAGACTGGAAATGCACGTTGGGATTTAGAAATGCTGAAGGCTTAGTTTCAGCAGTACAAGTTCTAAAAAAATTCTGGAAATAAACTCATTTTCCTAAGACTGAAAGAAATTCTGAAGCAACTTGAGTTTTATAAATTATGAAAGCCATTCCTACAGAAAATCTCTAACAATTTCTGAATGTAGAGCCAGAAGTCAAAAAGTTCATTTCCATATTTCAGAAGGGAAGGGTATGAACTAATTAAGAAAACTTTCTTGGCCCAGATAAAAAGTAGAATTTGCAGCTATATCATTCTCCTCTCTCACGGAAGGCCAATCCCCTCCTTAAAAAACTCAAGAGTTTTAGTGTCAAAAGCACCGCAGTAAAAGACCCCGGATGGGGTATGGGAGTGGAGAGAGAGATACACAGAGACAGAAATAGGATGGGTTTTCCTGTGCTTGGAATTGTCCATTCTTTAATCTTTTATCAAAAGAAATAGTCATGTTTAATTTCTTTCCCCACTAAATATAGTCATCATTATGAGCAAGATTAACCACATAAATCCTACTAAAGAGATATTACAGGGCAATTTATGTGACCAAAGACTATAAGAAGATTTGTCCTTCATGACATCTATAAACCAGCAAATGGAGGTACAGAGACTGGCTGTGAAGAGAGTACGGCTATCAAAATACCTAATTAAAAACCAAAAGTATTGTAACAAAATCCAGGCTCTCTCAGGTTGGCTTTGTATTTTTATGATTGTAAATGGGATTTGGAACTTGCATCCCAAGTGTTCTGTCCTGTCTTACCTCATCATAGCAGTTGTCATTTCCTTCCAGAGCACAGCAAAATTTTGCCTCAAATGTATTCTGCAAATTCAGTGTATTAAAACATGCTAAACGTTACGAATTCTTCGCAGGCTAGTGATTCATCTTAACGTAATTTGTATCAGAGTTTGGCAGTCATTAAAAATGAGAATTTAAAGGCAAGTTAGGAGAACAAATCCTGCTCTATAGAAGGTATCAGTTCTGTTACCTCTTCGCGACGCCTTCCAGTGTAATTTCCACAGGTGTCTCTCCTTCAGAACTCTCGTATATCTCCTATATTACTACCATGTAATACAATTAATAACTGCTAGGTGATCAGTGAGCATCAACACCAGCACTGTGCATTTCTCAGAACCCAGGCAGGATGATCACACTTTGTATTTCTATCTATGGCAATTCATTACTGTAGATATGGATATGCAAACACAAACCAAAAGAAATTATTCCTGTATTTGAAAAAAAAAATAAAAAAAATCACTATGTAGAAAAATGTATTTCTTTCCAACACTGACAATTCTCAAGTGGTATTATTCAATTCCCACGATTAAAATCAGCACGCATTCTCTCTGTCATTCTTTTTACTAAACCTATGATTTTTATTAAACACAGTTACTAGGAATAGTTCTTAATTTATTCATTAAGGCCAATTCAGTATAAAAATTGATTTTTTAGTCCACTTTAACTAAGGGTCTTCAAAGCATAGGGCCCCTTTCACATAATAGTCAAGGTAAAAATCAGCATTTAAAATAAATAGAGTGACTATGTGAAAATGTACCCACTTGTAATTTCTGAAGTATTTTTGTCCTTAAAATAAAGTTTCTAAATATTCTTCATTTCAGGTCATATTTTTATCTACATAAAAAGGTGCTCAATGGATTAGAACATGCTTATGTGTAAAGAGCTCTGAAGTTATGTCTTTGCTGCTTATACAAAATTAACACATGAAGGAAAAAGTATAGTTAGTGACAGGTCATTAGCTAAAAGAAAAATCTGTCCAATTTAATGGTATCTTAATAAAAACTAGTGTATTTTTGTTCTCATGTTCTCCCAAAACATAGCTGTTTTGTTGTTTAAAATGTTTCAGTTCTGATACTTTAGAGCCTTTTGCATGTTCTTCCAAAAAGAATGATTCAGCTTAAATATCAGACTGAAGATATTTTATTTTTTGATTAGAACAAAACTAAAAAATGAACCTGCCTTGGAAGTCCAAATGTATTGGAACTGTTTAAAATACGGTTTTACTAGACCAATTTATTACCGAGACTACTTCCTCAAAACTTTATTTTAACAGCCCTTTGTATTTTGGTGAACATATCTGTATTGAACTGTCTCCAGCCTTACCCCCAATACATATTTCTTACTGTACCAGTTAGAGAAATTGAACCACTCCACAAAGAGTTTTGAATCATTCCGTATTGAGACGTGGTTTTTGCCTTATTCCCTCTTCTGATCTTCACGTACCTGTTTGAATACAAGACATGAAGATGTGTAACTACCCTAAATATAGTGTGTTTCTTTATGCTCTAAAAAAATTCAACTCAGCTGTATGCTGGCTTTTTTATTTTTTGGGCTAGTGACCAGTAGTATCTCTTGCTTGAGAAGAAAGACATAAAAAAGAAATATTCGTTGCGTTTTTGCCTTTTCAAGATACTTTTCAGAAGCAATATGAAAGTGATTATCAACTACATAATTATGAGGTTTACCCAAAAATTAAAGATAATCATTAAACAAATCTAATCATCTGTACACAAAGCTGTCAAAAAAGTTTTCTAAATAAATGTTTCTTTTTGCCACATACGCATCTCTTCGTAACAATAACTGAAAAGTATGCAATTTTGCAGTTATTGCAAAATATGATACAAAGTGCTATAGGCTTCCAAAGTTTGGTTTGATTTGTTTTGGTTTTTTTTTAAGGAATCAGAAGTATGAGTTTAAAGTTAATAAGTGTCTTAGACTCACTCTCTTATAACATCTCTTTGCGATACTGACTTCGCTTCTGTGAAATCTTCCTTAAAACATTATCATATGCAATTTGTGAGTGGTCGTATGGGGCTGAGATACAACAATGTTTTTTTCCCATATACCAGCTAGGAACCACTCCTTGTGCCTGTGTAATATAAAATATTGACAAAAATACCTTATCTCTTCACTGGAGATCTAGAAATTAAAATCCTATCATACTGAACTGACAAGTCAATTTCATCATTATTTCATCATTATCTAGATGATGCATATTCCATTTACATTTAGAAGAAATAATTATCTTTAAAAACCAAATAGATAAAGTAGAATTTAAAGAATAAAGTCTATTTTCTGCTAGCTTTTTTCAAGAGCTGAACATAAATGTAAAGCATGCACTATTTTAATTTGATAGACATCCCTCATAGTCCATGAAACCACTTTAGTATTAACAGATGAGAATTTATTTATGATCTTCAGGTTCTGGCAATAAGAAAAGAGTTGTGGGAACTTTATAAAGAAAACATGTAAAAGTCAGTCTGAAAGACAATATCCTCTGAATATCATGTTGCAGTAACTTTTCAGTTTGCTCAGTAAAAGCTAGAATCAAATCAGCAATTCAATCTCTTAAAATGCTCCCCTGAAGAAACAAGTATATTCCAGTGGGAAGTTCAGAGTATGAAAAATTCTCAAAAGGAACACAGAAAATGGGAATATTCTAATGGATTCCTAGACTTCCTAAAATTCACACTAATTATTTTTGATCTTTTTTATCAAAAGACCAACAGGTGGTTGTTTTCTAAAATCAAAGGTTCCAGTGACTTTGAACATTCACAGAAATTTTCAAGAAGGTTAAATTTATTAGCTAGTCAACATTTTCCTTGAGGTTTCACTTCAAACATTTCTTCATAGTATGGAAACCAGGAAACCAGACACTTCTAAGCATTTAAAGGCAGAGGTAATCTATTTAGTCTATCACTTAGGGGATGGTTTCACTTTGCTGTACAAAAATAAGAAGTAAAAACATGAGGTGATTTTAAATTTACAGACCAGTCATGGTTATGTGCCAAGGTAAAGGCCAGGCAGAATATCTACTACAGGATAAATTTTTACACAATTAAATTAAAATTTGGATGAATTATCCAAAAGTGAGGCCTGATATTCCAAAAATTAATAGCATTTAACCTATAGTTTTTTAATGTCTTTTTTTTTTTTTATTGTGGTCATGGTGGTGTCACATCAATTCATAATGCTGTATTATTAAAAAAACAAAGGTCGTAGTTCAGGTGCTATTCTTCTCATTAGAGCATGAATATCCATGGAAATACCACATGTCATCAATTTTTTCTGTTCTTCTTCCTCCAGGCAAAACTTTGCATTATCATCCAGATGATTGTTTGGAAGGTTGTAATATGGATTTCATCTCAGTCTGATTGACTAAACCCTAGCTCATATGGCACTATTTCCTAGAGCCAGGATTTAATCAGAGTGACTTGGGAAATGTCTACTTCGGAATTTCTTCCCATGAGAAATGTTTTGTACCGATAACTAGACCATTTCATATGTATTTGCACAACCAAATGAATTGTACTGATTAGCAACACTTAGCATCTATTCCAGCACCTATTTCAGTGGATGTTTAAATTCTCTAATTTTAAATCTTTTGTATTTGAATACTCAAGTCAATATTCAAGCTTATTGGCAGTGCATATCATTTTTGGCTACAGCTTAGAATACTGAACTATTTAAAGAGATGCTACCTCTCAGGATTGAGATCAGTATCACCAACTTTCTAATAAGTATTCAACCATGGAGAGACAGAGCATTTTCTCAAAACTGCTGGGCTCCTGTAGTGCTGAGTGTTTCACATAAATATGGCTGAATGCACTAAAACTTTGTCATGCTGAATACTATCAAGAAATCCAATTTCTGAACTATAACTTCTTCATTGTTCTTTTCTAGCTTCTTTGGTTCATTTATTCCATCAATTAGCAAAAATATTTGAATATGTCAGTTTCAGTAATTTCAATGCATAAGACAAATGTAAAATAAGTTAAATATAGCACAAAGACTCTAAACCCAGGACTTCATCATCTATGTCTCTTTGATTGGTGGCTCCAAAAGTAAGCCATGGATAGACAGGTTCAAAAACTGAAACCAAACTATGGTATGGTATGAATCAAAGGTAACCCTCATTGCTGCTGGCATGAAACAAAACACTTTGGGGGGATATTTACAATGACAACAAATGAAACAGAACTTACAAAGCTTCAAAACTTTGTGTTCACCTACCAAATTGCTGATAATAAATCAAATTCTAAATTAAAGAAATAAAGCAAATTCTATGACTGCATGAAATCTGGTTAGAAAACTTTGTTGCAACTGTATAAGCTTACATTAATTACATTGTCAGTTACATTGTGTTTACTCATTCTCTACAAAACACCATGCATCAAAACTTTATTGAGTTCACTTTTCTGTTAGTAAAAGCTGAGTACTCTGATGCTGCAAAATGAACCTCCATCCTTCCAAACAGATCCCACCCTAGGTGCCTTTGACCTTTACAAGTGTATAGAGAACAACAGTGAAAAAAGCATGCTGATCATGTAAAATCTGTGCCTGTAGTATGCAACTGACAAGTAATGATGAGAAAAAAATGGAGGCAGAGCTGTGTCTTTAATCCCTTCTCACACCTATCTTACCGAAATCTCCATGGAAAGCAGCTCCAAACCTTAAGCTAAAGTCTCTCTGAATGTGAGGCATCTTTGATTTTGCTTTCATACACGGAGCAGAGTTCATTATGTTCTTACATAATATAGCAGGTCATAGTGGCACCTTCTTACAAAGTGATTTTACCATCTCGGAAGAAGGCAAATCATACTCGCCTGCCTCACTGGGCACATAGGACACAAACTTCAAACCTTTACCTCCCAGAGGACTATGATACAGAAGCTAATACAGGGTGTTCTGGATGCAGAAATAAAAGACACTCACAAGCACTTTTGTAGATATTTTGTCACCATGAAGCAAAGAGTTCTGACTTCACTGAAGAGAAAGGAAGAAAAGGAAGAAATGCCACTTACTGGTCAGGGCACTTGGATGGGGCAGAAGAGATTTAGCTTCTGAAATCACTTTTCTGTTTTTGCACAAAACCATGACTGCACCACAAATGTGTAGTGGTGGCAGACACTTTTGAAAGGAGCCCAGTCTTTTCAGCGATCTTTGGTGCTGCTTATCCAGCATGAAACTGCTGTTACTCAGCTGGGGGCAGTTAAAGACGGGCACATCACTCCCAGCTCATAGCAGTGTTGGTCTGAGCTAGCCCCTCTACCTTCTGTGCCTGTTAGAATAGATTCAACTCCATTCTGCACGAGCATGAACGGAGGTCTTGGATGCCTCTCGGGTGGAAAGAGTCCTGTTGTCTGTAAAGACATTTAAACTGCATTTTAATGTAGCAGGATAACGTACACCATATGGAGCTTTACAAGAGCTCCTTCACTACTCATTCAATATATGGATGTTTTTACACATTAAAATATACTGAGGAGAAATACTCTACCTTCTTGTGTAATCCTGGGGTGAGGAGACACTAAATCTTATTGTCTTTGTCTTGCAGGTATTTCCATCAATTTAAATATAAACGTGTGGCACCTAGCCTATAATAATAGATTTACTACTGAAGAGACACATTTCAATCCTATGCTCTCTGCTGAGGAGGGTTTCCATTAAATTGTCAGAAAAGCAAAGAGAAAATGGAAACAAGTGGATCTTGCCATGGCATAGAAAGTTATTACTTCCTGCTCTTGGGCTACAACCCCAAAGCAGCTGTTTACTATCTTTGTTGCCTGATTCAGATGATTATGTCACCACTTTTGGAATTCATTATCATTTGGGTAATCTCTTCCATTTCGAGCTTGTTTCCATTTCTTCCATCATAATAAATTATTAAAAATCCCCTCCCTCTGTGTCTTCATTAAATGGCTTCTATTCAAACTGGCCTCTGTAGGTTAATGAGGGCTCTAAATACGCTTCAAATGGACCTGGAGTTCATAGGTTGTTGATTTATTATTTTCTTGTGACAGGACACTGCACTAAAAGCTATTTCACTTCATTTATGTGATGTACCATGTTCACTATCATTATGCAAAATACGGCAAGATGGGCTCTCTGAAATTAGAGATATTTCTTCATTTCCAACTATGCATGAGTGTGCACATGTATTAAGAACACTATGGGATTCATTTGGAAGGTCTTAGAATCATGAGGTATAGTGGTGAAACAGCTTGCAATCTCATAATATATTATTTCCATTGGAGATAATGGCTTATGACCATGGAAACTCTTGGGACAAAACTGACTATGGAAGTGAAATTGTGCCAGGATGGCAAATGTTGCACCTAGATGTTTGCACATATTCAGTATAGTACACAAAAAGATTATTAAGTAATCCAACAGTGAATAAAGTAGAAGACTACCAAAGCTTCTATCTGTATCAATTATTAAGGCAGAATCAATCAATTACATATTCACATATTTTAATATTTATATTGGACTCATTCTGAAAATAGGGTGTGTGAACCATTTCCCTCCAAAACTATGACAAAATTCAGAAGCTGAGATTGAAAGAAAAGTTTTCTGAAATCTTAAGTAGTTTAACTTAAGATTTAATGGTTTTAATAGAAGTTATCTACATTTATCAACCCGACTCTTAACATCTTAGAGGACATTTGGATTTCCAGTTATTAATCTTCCTTACCTTGAACAAAGCTTATATAACATGTGGCTATATAAGTATTGCTTCTGGAGCCAGTCATCTTCCTTCCTTTCTAAATTCCTCTAGAAAATTTCCTATGAAAAAAACCTCTGGTTTTTTGCAGCAGCTTCAAGATATTATGGACAGTCCTTGCTAAGGCTCTTCATGTCTTGTATGAGTGAGCTTTGGGTTTTGTTGAATGTCTAACATTCAGCTCTGTTTCTGCAGATGATATATTTCTGTTCATACCATCTTATATCTTTTCAGTAACCAAAGGGACTGGCATTCTGACTAAATAAATCAAAATCAGGTAATTGAGAGGTCCTTGACGAAAAATGGAAATATTTTAAGTTAGTGATATATATATATGGGGGAATTAGTGTATTCTTGCATGCTTTAAATATAGCTAAAAGACTTTGATATCATAACTGCTGCTATGTGTTCACACAGTTGGCTGTGGTTATTTTTTTTTTTATTTGGGAGCAACTGGTTAGTGTTTTAACAGCTACCAGTGTCCCAATCTTGGTGATTACTGTACTTAAAGCCACAGGATGAACTCCTTCTTCATGCATATAATGATTACCTCATACAAAATTTTTGCCAAAATCCATTCAAACAAATGTATTGTGGTTTAGTGCTAAAGCAGAGGGTATACACAGACACACTTATTTAATGTGTTTATGTCTTATGTTTAACACATAAGTGCATAAAGGTTTAAATCACTTAAGCACTTGGGATGAATACAGTCTTAATGTCTGAATTTCAAATAAGCTTCTCTGAGTATGCTTTTTCTCCAATTCCTGGTGGAAAAAAAGCAGAATTTTAGCAGAACAGCATAATCCTGTACAGGATATACAGATGTCTTCAGATTAATTTTAGAGTAGAGGCCTGAGATTTGCAAACTGTGAGCTGCACTGGGGCAAAAGGATCTGTAAACAAGGAGTCTCCTTTTCTTCCTCTTTTTTCCTCTTTTCTTCTGAATTAACCTCTGTTCCTGGAACAGCCACCCAATCCTTCTGTACCACAGGACCATTTTTTATTCCGGATATCTCTTCTTTCCACTACATTTCTTTTCACTGATCCCCTTACCTCAGTTTAAGTGGCATGGGCTTGAGTTTTCTGTATGTCTCAATAAGGGACATTTTCTTTGCCAGAATTCATTACTGTTACTGTAAATATTGTTCCAGAAAAGGGAAATGATGTTTTACTTGATAAATGAATAAATAAATAAATAAATAAATAATGGTGGAAATATATCAAGGAAAATAAGAAGTAGATGTGTAGCTCCTGTAAAATACCTCAACACATTGATGCTATATAAACTAAAATATAGATGGAAAAAAACTTAAAATATTCTTTATATTTAGTTGTTACATATCATTTACATAATATGTGAAAATGTAACATATTGTGCAGCACATAATAAAATTTTTATATTTAATAAATTATGTGATATCTGGAATTGAAGCTAACTCAGAAGGAGATAATACACACAATTATTGCAAAGTCATATATTTTCCTTATTTAGGCTTACAAAAATAAAACATATTTGCATATTCTCCATTACCTTTAGACAGCTTGCAGAGCAAGATGTTGTTGCTTTCTCTTAGATGGTATTAGCTTGAAGTTTCTTGAAAAATAAATTGCACGTGAAATGTATCAACATTCTTAACCCCAGTCTCATTAGTAGATGAAAATATAAAGACCGTGGGAAACAGTGTCATAATACAGAAGAAACTCACATTTTGGACTAAAGCCAAAGGCATGCAAAACAGAACTTGAATGAAAGAGTAATCTTCAAGCACATTAAAGATTTCTGTGGTCGGTATAGTTTCTTTAACCAGGACTCTTCATAACACAAAATTTGAAAATTGTTTAGATTCCAATAACTTGGTTTGGTCAGAATGTCCATCATTTCAGTTCTAGTTCCTCTTCTTGGCTTAGGCAAAATTGTTTGGAAGATCCTGGGAAGACTCATTAACTCCTGCTTGTCAGATATAACTTCTTAACACTTTCTCCCATGTCCAAAGGAGCTATCTGCAAACAGTCAATGCTGTGTTATTAGCCTCAAGCAGAATTTCATACAATTGTGGCTAATATCCTAATTTGTGTTTTGCTCAGAAGGAGATGCTAAAGGTTTTGATTAGTTGGCTTCATGCTTAGATAGGACACTGTTTTCTGCTCTTAACTGTATACAGATAATGGTACAGCTCCTGTAACTACTGATTAATTGTAATCCACTGACAAATTCCCCTTTCCCCTGCAGCTCAACTGCCTGGCTACCTCTAGAGCAATACACTTCTGGTAATTTTTCCTGCATGTTGCCATTTTGGAGAAATATTCCTGTTATCTAAAGAACTGTGTGTTCACCATGCATTGAAAATTTCTGTATTTTTTCTTTATGTTGGAGTTCTCAGGTTCTTAGTTAAACTAAGAATATGTTTATGGGGAAAAGAAGTCCACCTTATATATAAAATAAAGCCAAGAATTTATTGTTAGCATACTTAAAACCTTAACAGTGTAGTTTAGGAACCATCACTAGTCTAGATCTAATTATTACAGTAAAATAAAGGATAATAATGCATTTATACTATTTAGGTACAGAAAAGGCTAAAATACTATCAATAATGCAATTAAAATTGTGACACATCTGCAATCCTTAGCCAGGAGAAATATGATGTTCTTGTTAATGATTTTTCTTCTCATTTTTTTCCCATTTCAACTTTGGTTCACTTATATAAGTTTGCTAGCATGCAAACTACCCTTTCTTCACGGGTCCACAGCTCCAGACTACATTGAAATTTACTACATATGGTACCCTTTCATGTATGTTAGACATTGTTTCTTTGTTCTGTTTCTCACTCCTAGAAGCAGTTATGTTCAGATCTATTCTTCTCTTGTGTGGGTTTTTTTTTCACTGACCGCTAGTGAGTCCAGAGGTCTCCAGTGTCAAGCCTATGTCCCATCTCTTATCACCTCATGCCTTTACTTGAACACAGCCTACCCTCAGTCTTCTCAAGGCTCCCAGCATCATACATCTCTACCCTACTGTGTAGTGGTAAAGTTATCATTTTACCTACAACAACCTTTTGTTACCACTATCCATATAAAACTGGCTGTTACATAATGCAATTAAACAAAAGTAAAAGAAATTAAAAATTGGCACCTGGTCAATTGGAGAAATTGTTGTTGCAAGTAAGCCAAGTAAAATGAAGTGCGCGTGTCAAAAGAAGCTCAGATAGAGCAAGCCTGATGAAAAAGTCCTTTCCTTCTCAGTATTTCCTTGTTCACTATCCTCCACCCTGGTTTTCTCTAAAAATGGATTAAAAGTAAGTTTGCAATGTCTGCAAAAGACCTTGATTCTGCACCTAAAGAAATCCCACAGGACATTTTTATTTGTACCTTTCTCCTTCTTTTTGGAGAAATAAATAAAATAGCTCACAAAAACATCATGAGAGTCAATGCTGCAGAGCTACTGTACCCTTCCATCCCAAAGAGATACGTTAAGCATGCATGACAACCGGTATTTACTCTGGCAGTGGTGCTCAGGTTCTGCTCAGACAAGCAATTAACACCAGCCTAAGCCCTTAAAAATTTTTAAATACTCTTCTCTAGTTTCCTTACCAGTTATCACAACATGAACCACAATATTAAGTATTATAGGGTCAGTGGCAAAACAATTTCTGAAGCAAGTCTAGATTTTTTTACTTGTTTATGATACATCATATCACAGCAACAGACCACAGCAGACATTTTGAAATATTCAATATTAAAATTTGTCTATGACTTTACCTTTTAATTTTCCTACCTTTGTTCATCTTTTGAAATGTAAATCAACATCTGAAGATTGATGTGACCTCATTTCATACCTCAGTACTTTTGTTCCCTAATATATATCAAGACCAACACAACATTAAAGGAATGTCTGAATTATAGGAATGATTTTATCAGTCTTTGGAACAATGTAAAATTTGCCACCAAACCCAGCTAATAATATGGTATCTAGAAAAAAATAAATATAAAAAAAGAACATATTTGACAATGAACAGTATACTTATTTTATTGAACTTATAGTTTGAAAATTAAAAGCATGAATCTTAATAAATTTCATGTATTAAAACACATAAAAAGTAGTTTCCTTCTCTTTCGTGTAAATGCAGCCTTTATGAATGGGGATAATTGAATTTTACCAATCTCAGAATCATGTGATTTTAAATCAGAATTACTGGCATGAAGTTGTGTTTTACAACACCTATTTTAAAACCAGAATTTATAGTAAACTCTAGCCCAAAGAATTATGACTAATATCTATCAAAAAGCTGACTGTGTTTTATTGGCTCTGCCTTCTTGTTTACAGTAAAGATCAGGTAAATTGCACAAAGACATTTCCATATTTGCAGTAGATAAAAGGAGATTTTTAATAGCTCTTCAGCACATGAATGTGAAGGAATGTAATCCATGGGACTCTTTGCATTAGTATTTGAATTGTTACTAGCAACTTCAATTGCAGATTCAGATATGAGCAGAGCCATTTCATACCCCAGGACAGCCACATTCTTCTGTTTAAGTTTTGCAACTTGCACCATGACTTGATAATTTCTCAGCTTTTTCAATAATTGAGTGATAAGATCAGTCAAGAATTAAGGAGAAACATTTGACATATTTTATACATATATTGTTAAAATTAATAATTGTAGGTAAGTTTAGTCTTGCAACACCTTTTTCAATCAAATAATTTGAAATATTTTGGGGAGGCTTGCTACATTGTAGTTGAACCTGTAAGAGAGGCTACTTTGACAGATACTTTATCACTAATCAGTTAGAAGTGTTTTAGTCTCTTCCAACGAATTTACAGCACAAATTAGATCTTATCCTATAATAGTAGATATTTCTAGTCCAAACATATTTTGGTTTTAAAGATATACAAACAAAAAAATGAAAGAAGTTTTAGGAAAACTACTTTGAAGAAGGATTTATGCTGGTTTTTTGTGGTTCATGACTAAATCACTTGAAATGTTTTTAATGCTATTTTCCATTTCCCTTAAGGAAACAAGACCATAATATACCTCAGTGGTGCAAGGTGGAAATGAAATATTAGTGATAGGAAATTGAGCAGAGCATTACAAACTGCTCTTATGGATGATCAAAAAGCTTCTATTTTCTTGAATTATTACAGTGAAACAGAAGATACAGATTGGATTTTAGATGCACAGATTTTTCTTTCTAATTCATGTTCTGTAAAGAAAGGAAGGTAGTGATAGTGCCTGATATAATTGACAGATGTCTATAGAATATACTGGGGTTGGAACAATCTGTTCAACTCTAACAGAATGTCTGCTTTTTTAAAACAGAGGAGACACTAGTAAACCTCAAAGCTTATTTAGCTTTTCATTTTCAGCCCTCATCCCTAGTTTAGTGAAAACCATGGAATACAAACATGGGCATTTTGCGAGCAGCAGCAAGCAGTGGTACACCATGAGTGGAATGAGGTTGGGCAAAAGGAAAAGGCTGTAAACTCGTGGCCAATCACGTGCCTGGTGCTTTCCTAGTTCCTCTCTGCAACCTGCTAATTCTTCCTGAAAAATACACACTTAAAAGCTCTTCTTTTACTGGAATGCATATTTAGTGCAGTTATGACACACATACTGTTATGCTTAAACTAAAATAAGCGAAAATCCATCACAATTCAACATTTTCAATCTAATTTCAACTTTGGGAAGATTTAAAAGCAGCATTTGAAAAGTGTTTAGTCTCTGATTGGGCCCTCCAAACTTTAATACGGATTTCTTCCCTGAATACTTTTTGTTTCATTAATAAGTATATTTTTTCCTGTATACCTTTTATTCTGTTTACATTACTTTTCACTGCAGTTTAATATAGGAACCATCACATTTTATAGCCCCATAAAGTTATAAAGGCTATACCAATTTCTAGCATAATATTTTTTATGGAAATTATGAAGATTTTCCATGAAGTAAGCCTTCCAAAAAGAGCTTAGAGTGCTGCTCTCCACAGAGAGTAATAATAGCAATAATATTTATTTAGTACCTTTCATCTAAGATTGGCAAATATTTTGCATGAAGTTCCAGCTCTATGTTTCCTTTAGAGTATTCCCCTGCATTTTGTCTCAGCAGGAAAAGAAGGTAAATCAGACAATTGCTTTTATAGATGCTCTACTGATCATGAGAATGTAAATTATACCCCCTTTGCTGAAATTTGGTCATCAGCAGTATCAGGCATCTTCCTTCTCTTATTATTTAAAAAAAAAAAATAATGTTGGCGATGGCACAAAATACTGACTCATAGTGACACATCATCTTTACATACAGTTATTTTGGGACCCACATGCATTTTTTTTCCCAGTTATTTGAGTCTTCACTGCGCTTTAAGGGAAATAGATATTTTTCTACTTTTCTGAGGCGAAAATTGAATTGAAAGAATTAAGGTGATTGTGCAGCTATATATCAGCAGAGAGGGAGAGTTTAATGTAAAATACACTGTTCCAAACTAATAGTTTTTCATTTTCATTATTTGATCAGTGTTTTTAGAGTATAAATCATGTAACTTTGGTGCATATTTGAAAGACATATATCCACGCAATTTGGTATCAATACATATCAAAACATCAATTTGTTTTTTCTGCATACAGCAGGGAACTTGAAATAACTTGATTATGAGAAAAAAAAATACAAACAAAAATAGTCTATCTCCTCTTAGAATGGCTTTCCAAATTTTCTTCACTGACAGTTATCTTTTTTCTTTTCTAATCAAGTGAAAAATTATTTACTTGCCAGAGAAAACCCAATATGAACGTGTTTTTTCATGTTATGTTGGAATGGTTAGGTCAAAACAGGTTTTATTTTAACAGCTCTAATCTAGTAAGCCTCAATGTTCAATTTTCTAAAGACATAGAATTGGAAAGAAACCTCATGCAGTATTTGCAATTTCACTTGAAAGCTCAAGGGAATTTGCAAATTCTCAAGATAGCTCAAGTTTGTCCTGCAAACCAAAAGCTTTAGATCTCCTAAACATACCACGAATGTGGTTGCTGACTTGAAATTGCAAGAATTTAATCCTTTTGTAGTGTGCAAATAGGAATGCAGTGCTAAATATCCAGAAGAAACATTTCAGGCTGTTGTATTAGTAACAATAACCACGGAAATGTCACTCTTCTAGGATTTAACTTTGAAAATTAGAAATTATGGTCTGTTCTGTGAAAGAAAGGTGTTATAAGGTCATTATTTTATATACTTAACATAGGTAAATGACAAATAAAATTAAACACTAATATTGATTGATTGATGCTGTTCCAAGTACATATGAATTTTTCCCTCTCAGTTAGTGTTTTACTACAGAATTGTACAGAAATTCTTTCAAAAGCATTTTTATAGCAGAGTTCTTTTGTGAATATTCAGTTTATTCTACTTAATGTCAGGACGATTTTGGGTTTTTAACAAAAAAGGTAAGGATATGACATGAACTCTCGTCAGTCCTTACTCAATAATTAGTGTCATCTCTCCACCATAGCTGTCAAGATCATTTTCCTGTTTACTTGACATATTACTGCCTCACATTTTAGTCTCTCTGGTTATTTGTCTGTTTTCCCACCACAGCCTCAGAGCCCAGTAAACACGCCAGTGCCATGATCTGTAATGGCTTGGTTCCAAGTTAGCACCACAAATTCAAGCCTGTCTGAACCTCCCGGGAGACGGTTTTAGCTTGCAATACCAGTAATCCAATGACCTATTGTCTACTCTGATTTAGTTTTTTCTTTATTTGATATAGAATGCATCTATTGTTATATATACACCATAGCCAATACAGTCAAGAGAAGTTACTGGCTAGAATGATCTGTGGCCCTAATATAAGATGCATGTAGGAGAAATGCATGCATGGCAAGATAAAAGAAGCTTCTACTATCATGTGCAGTATGATAGTAGAGGTTACAGGTCTATAAACAACTCAGCCGTGGTCAGTTACTTGTCATAAAATTACCTCAGCCCTGAGAGCTTGGCAAAATCAGTGTTTGGGGTGATTAAGAGAACACAGAACAAGTATTCAACTCATGCAACATACACCTTATGTAGTAAATGGAGACATAAAGTGGGTTTGCAGGAAAAGGAGGAAAAGAGCAAAGCATAATAGTATAAAGCATAATAGAAAAAAGTGTCAAAATCATGTAAAAAAATCCTAGGATTGGGGCAAAAATATGGTAAACATTAATTATTTATTAGGAAACTTACCCATCTCAGTGAAGGACTTGGGATGCTGAAGACTTGCTCTAAACCTCTCTCCTCATAATGAAGGTATTGAGTTTAGGACCCAGTAGGGCAGCAGAAGGATACCAGCAAGAAAGAGGAAGGTAAAAGAATTCTTCCATTAAACTGGTATGACTTTAATTGAAGTAACAGTAAACCATTGGCTTTGCATATAAGATGTGCTTCTCTTATCTGAAACAAGGTTCTGATTGTAAGAAACAAATGAGACTCTCCAATTTATATGCAATTAATTGGCAATACCATTCAGTGCTGTATTTTTACCCTTCATTTTTCCCGACTGCTCTTTTTCCTGTTCTCCTGTGTTTTCTTTTGCCTTTGTCACTCTACCACCTTATCACATCCATCTACTTTTGAAATTTAAGCTTGGACCACAAAACTCCTAATGTACACTCCCTCAAGTGTTTATTACCAGCTCACTAACCTGCCTTCCACAAAATCCTTCCTTACAAGCCAGAGAAGGTACAAAAAATTGTGTGAGTCAGGAAGTGGGATTCTCTAATCTTCTGATTTTATTTTTTAATTGAAAATAAATCAGATTTAAAAATACTTTTTATGCCCTTCTGCCATCTCTATTGCCCACCAGTTGCATTAATCATAAGAGAGAATACTCCTTGTCAATGGTTCCTTCCAAAATCTGCCATGAATGTGCAATAAAGATGTGGCATCCTCCTACATGCCTTTGTGCATATGGACTGAGTTCCCCAGGCCTTTCTTACCTGAAATCTGTGTTGTCCATTACAATGACATGTAAACTACTACACTTTTGACATTTCTATAATTACAAGAGTGTTTTTCAGGAAAAGTATTTCAAATACATATACAAAAAAAATAGGAAATCAATTTACCTTTGCAAATCTACCTATTACCTTATAAGCTTTCCAATAAAGGAGTAAATCTGCATTATTGTGCACCAGTATGAAGACATAATCCTGATAAAAGCCTCTGTTCTCTGCAGTCACAATAATTCAAGGTTATAAGAACTAAACAGTTTTTCCTCTTTTATAGGGGCTTCTTTTTTTTTTCAATAATATGAATAATTTAAAAAAAATTTAAAGGAACATATTACCCCCCCCCCAAAAAAAAAAAAAAAGAGGATAAATGCTCCTCTTAGATCAGGGGGACAGCAAGTGCATAAGAGCAAAGTTAAATTTATGATATCATTATGCATTGTATTTTTGATGGCTAAATACTGGTTGATCTTCTTGCCCATTTTCAATGTCTTTCCTCTCTATTATCTTTATTTGCTTTTGTCTTATGAATAGCTGTCTATTGCTTATAAAACTTTATATTTAACAAAGTTTAATGAACCTATCATTTAAACAGGGGCACATTTTTCTGTAAGGCTGCAGGCTACTGGCTAGACAAGCCTATAGACTAGCAGCCACATTTTTTGTGGAATGTCTGCACACTTCATTAGGCAGCTATTACCTTTGATTTACGTTTGCTCAGGCATGAAGGAGTTCCCATTACATTTCCTTATATCTCTGCAAGGTATTAGATTTCTGAAAATCCAGGCTCTGTGTAGTAGTTGTATTGATTTAAGAAATGGCATGTGTTAAATCAAACCCAGAGGCTACAGTTAGTTGCTGTGTCTTCATAGAGAACTGGAGGAGAGCAGTAAGTAGTAAATACTCTGAGTAGTTCAGTGTCCATATGCTGGGCCTCTCTAGGAGAACAGAGCAAAAGATGGACAGAGAGAGTGAGGATGTGTGGTTGAACAACTGCAGGCTACAGAGATTCTGTGTCCCCAAGCAGAGGGCTCCTGTGCAAACCCTACTGGAGAGAAGAGGCAGAAAAAAACCATTGTTTTCCAGGGCAGTCACAGACACAACTTCACGTCTGACCCTAGGCAGGCATGCTCCATCTGCAGCACCCCTCCGGCTGCCTTGTGTTTGTCTCGTCAACAATGGACAAAGTCAAACAAAACTTCCATTTCCAACAGTCATGCTCAGCTGCAGAAGAGACACCTTTCAACTCCCATTTATTGTGTGCCTACAAGTATGGGGGTAGCTTTTGACATTGCTCCAAAAAACTCTATCTGTCACAGCATATTTGGGCTTTAAACAATCCAAGACATTCTTCACAACATTTAGACTTGCCATACAGCCCTTACAATTAGCCCTTTCTTTTTGAATAAATGAAACTGTATCTTAACTAATCTACTTCAGGTGAATGTGTTAGTCTCATGAGAAATAGAAGAGGAAGAGCTGAAAAGCATATTATGGAAAAAATAAATCATATCATGCCAGAGTGTCATTGTCCTGCTCCTCAGCCATTTTTCACTATCTTCTAGCATCATTGTAACCTTCTGTGCAAGGTTAAATGTCACAGTGTGGTTTTATCAAAATAGCAACCTTTCTCACATGTGAAAATTACTATACCATGGACTATACCACATTTCCTGGAGAGATTTGTTACAAAGACATGTTACCACACTAAAAAGAAAAGCTGAACTGATTTCTACATTTGAATTAAGATGTGTCAATCACATGAAATTGCAAAAATATCACCATACAGTCACACCAGAAATTATTTCTGTCAATAACCCAGGTTTCATTTGGTTTTGCATACAATCCTTGTACACAAATGTGTTATGTTTTAAATGACATCAAATTTAGTTTAGCAAGCCAAAAATAATAGATTAGATGATATCACTTTGATTGACCCCAAAATAATACATATAAACAACAAAATTCTTGCAGAGCTGATTTGTATGGAGAATAGAGAGGATGAGTATCTCCTCGAAATGAGAATTGAAAGAGATATCCAAAACACACAAGCAGATCAAAGTGTTCAAAAGACCTCATAATATTTCCTAGCAAACAAAATAATAACACCAGAAAGAGCCAGTGCAAGTCTCAGACACCTGTGGAAGATGCTCCTAAGCAAAGTCTTGTAAGGGACGTCATACCAGAGAACAAAATGTAGGGAACAATATCCTATTTGACATCAGTATGGTATATATATGCCTCCACATACAGTTTTATTTCATCCTCTCTCTCCTTCTGCCTTACAGGGAGCTGGGATATTTTGGTAACCCTTATTTGCCTGTTGTCTCCTCACAAACTTCCGTAGCTCAGTACAGAACTATGAAGACTTACAAAAATTTTTATTTTTCAAATTTAATTTCCCTGGGTAAGGGCCTTAATCTATTTCCTTATAAATTTTATTTTCATGAAGTCCTTCATTTTTTAATGATTTTTTTTTTTAAATTCCTTTCGTTCTGGCAACATTTTGACCATCAGACTGGAATTTGATAGCAATGTATATTTCCGCTGCAGAAACTTCAAGGATAGTGTCAAACACAGTAAAAAGAAGCTCTTTTTTCACTAAATTTTGCATTCATAAGAAGACTTTCTAGAAAGGAAAAAGTAAATGAAGAACATATTTCTGTATATTAAATGTTATACGTCAGCATGGGGCGGAGCTGTTCTTTGGAAATTCCACGTTCTCAGATGGGAAGAGAGTGTTTTGTGCTTCTTCTCTTATTCTTCCGAGTGCCGTGAAAGAGTGAATACAGCATTTCTCCTTTACTCCCCCTCTAGCCAGTGCAGCCTTTCTCTACCTATATTTCTGGCTCTGGAGTGCTTTATTCATCCGTTCTGTTATTTTTGTCCTTCATATATCTGCCCAGCTATTGATTTTAGCTAATACTTGCACGGATTGTTAAAACATGGAGAATTGATTTATTTAGCTCTTTATAAAATGTTCCAGACAATGCAGTGTGTACCACTTTACCTCCCGATTATACTGGAATTCAGTTGTAGTCAGTAACTGAGAGAATAACCAGAATGGATGTTTCACTAGGAAATTTCAAACAGCAAAATTAATACAATTTTAACATATTTTTGTTTTCTAAATGTCCATTTTCATAGAATAATTCCTCTAAATAAAAGAAAGTAGGAACTCCGCTAAATCCAGGAACTCTTTCCTGGTGTCTAGTTTTCTAGCTTTTTCTTTTATGACTTTACCCAATTAAATTTATTGCTACCATTTTGTTCATTCCTAAATCCTCTTTTTACCTTTGGATTGAGCAACCTTTATGCAGACACTGTTCTCACATCCCTTTTCTGTTGTCATTTGGCCAAGGTATACAGAGTGAAATTTGGCTTTCACACTTTCTCTTCCTAAAATAATCTCCCTCATCTTTTGTTCATTTTTGCTGTTCCACTTAGAAATTAGTTTCATTTGTTCATTTACTTTCCTAGTAAACCAATGCCCAGAACTGAATGCAATATTCCAGGCTTAGTTGCAGGAGTGTTATGCTGTGAATGATTATTATTTCCTCAGACTTTGACACCTCTTTGCATGAAGCCCAAGAGCTCATTGGCCTCACTTAATGCCATATCACTGTATAGATTCATGCCTAATTTTCTGCCCATTACCACCTCCATGGTTCTTTAAGCACTGCTGCTTCCCAGGTTTCTCTCTCCTACTCCATAGCTATGTTTTGGCTTATTTTTCTTCATATGTTATTAGATAGCCTTTTTCCAAATCGAATCTCATTTTGCTCATATGTCCGTGTTTCTAATATTGCTTGGTCCCTTCTTACTAATTTTGTGCCATCAGCAGTGTTTGCAACACCTCCCAATTTAGTATGATATGTGAATTTCATTACCTTGTTGTTTACTCCCACTTTCCAATCATTAATGAGGTTGCCAACAAAACCTCGAACTAACACTGGTCTCTGCAGGGCTACCAGCCAGCTCCCCCATGACTGGATACATTGTTGTGTACCATTACCCTTTGTTAGTGTCCCTTCAGTCACTTTTGAGTCCATATGACAGTGTCCCTACATAAACACCTTTTAATTAATTTTGAAAGAGAGATTTTGACAGATAATGTAAATTGATTTTTTTTTTAAGTGTCTCATACGGGATTCAAGCAAAAATAGTTTTTATCTATTTATCTTCTTTTTTTTTACTAAAATAAAAATTTTCTCATCAACAACAAACCTATTTCTTTTTTTTTTTTTTCTGAAAAAGTAATTCTTCTAATTCTTAATGATTCCATTATCTTCTAGCTGTTCAATGGCCATTTTGTTCCTGACGTTTATTTCCTTGACTCATTCAAGTTGAAATTTAAGCTTATGATCAAATAGGTTTAGGATTATTCACAATTCTACTGCTTGCTTGCTTTTTTGCTAATGTTTCAGGAATCCTCTAGTTGTCTCTGAATTTGACAGCAAAATAATTAAAAATCAGGCATTCTTTTCCTCTATTGTCATTCCTTAAAATGCATATCTGCTACAATTTAATTGTCCGTTACAGTATTTTCTAGGCTTCTCTTACTGCCCCCTTTGTCAGTAACTTTGTGTATGAGTTGTTTTGAAATTGCCTAGCCTATTTTCTCTCTTTCTTAATTGGAAAAAAAATCCATCTATAATTTGTGTCACAAAGTTCCCCCATCTATGTACTCTGGACCCTTATTAGAAGTGAGGGTGGGGGGTGCATTCTCCCAATCATTTTTGATTGCTTTCTCTGTAACTGGTGTTTTTAACCAGATTTCTTAGCACTTACAGTTCCCCAGGAGTATAGATTCATAGATTATAAAGCTACAAGGGACCATTATGATCATCTACTCTGACCTTCTGCACAGTACATAACAGCAGTGCTTAGGAGAACCTTCAAGTCACCTACTGGGAAAGCAAAGAGACACATAAAATGTTTGGAGTTAAAATGTCCTCATTTGTCTCTATTCAGAGTCTCTTGTTATACTATTCACAGTAATATCTCCTGCATGATTCAAGGGAATGTCTGCAGGAACACGTCTAATATGATATATGCCTCTCTGAGGACCATCTTTGTGGGGGACGTGGTTTATCAGAACACTGCACCTATGCCCTTAGGTGTTAAAAAAAGCTAGACAAAAACCTACAAAAAACATGGACTTCACAGGAACATTTATAAAGATTAGGAAAACAATTTACCTTGGGGATCAAAAGGCTAAAGAGTTCTTTCTCTTCTCCCCGGCATAGCAATCATGTGGTAGGTTGTGTTCTGTTTAAATGCTGAGTACACACTGAGCTCCGCCAGGTATGGACAGAATTCCCTATTTCTTTTAGGATAAGAAATTATCAGGTAGTGACAGTTACATATGGGAATGATGAAAGATTCAATTAAATTACTGATGCACTGCAAGATCTCACATTAGATCCTAAATTATATTTCCATTGGCAGTTTGGGTACTGGCTGTGGTGGCATGCCATAAACTCAGCACATTATGTCCTGATAACAGCACCATAAAAGAGATTCACTACTACTCTTACCCTCACTATTCACCAGAGTATGTTTATGGCAACCTTCCAATAAGACTGCAAACTTTTCTGTTTCTTTCTCAGTTTATGATGTTCATTTAAAGATTCTGAAAAATCATTATTTTATAAATACATAAAATATACAGATATTTGGTGCGTACAGCTAGCTTCTTCTGCACTTACATTTGTATGTGCAATCCACCAATTTACATTGAGTGTGTTTTATTCCTTTTGTATGAGCATCTAAAGACCTAGGAGATAACCAATTAAAAATAATAATTTTTTTTTTAAAAATCTTGCTACATATATTGCTCTGCATTCTCATACACTACTTGGGAAAGCAAGGGAAAAATAGAGAACACTCACATTCTGGTATCTTTTTTCATGACTTCTTATAGTCTAAAGGAACTTCTAATGGAAGTTTCTGAATGACAGTCAGGGCTGGAGCACAGTTTGCTGTGAAGTGGTTTTTATTGCTGTTTCAGTAGAAAATTGATAACCTCACTATCCCCAAAGCATAGGCTTTTGAAGTTTTGAAGGAATATCTAGGGACCTAACTTCTTCCCAAAAGAGCTTGACTGCACTTCTCACTGCATTTTTTGATTCAGTTAGGAACTCATCACTTGTCTCAAAACACCTTAGAAAGTGTCCTCCAACTAAAAAAATTTAAATACCCACATATGAAGACAATTAGATAGACATCTATAACATATTTATATAATAAAATAAAAAGGTATTTTCTTAAGCATCTATACAGAGTGTATTATGTGTTTATTGCTGTATTATGTGTTTTGCAGAGAACATATATTCAACAGGAACTATTCCATATGTCATTTCATTGTCCATACATCATTTTATTATATGCTAGAGATGTATAGCATCTTTGCAAAAGTACTAAATATTATTTTAAAATAAAATTCTCAAGTAATTGCAGATGAAAAAATTAGAGTGCTTGCATTGGGGTGATCTCTTTGCAACTTGAATAAAAATAAAAATGTAAAAATATAAAAATATAAAATATAAAAATACAAAAATATAAAATATAAAAGCATAAAAATTTAAAAATATAAAATATAAAAATACAAAAATATAAAATATAAAAGCATAAAAATTTAAAAATATAAAATATAAAAATATAAAAAATGGAGACAGTACACTTGTGTTCCCCTTTTTGAATCTTCCCCATTTACTGAAAACATGAAACTGAAGGAATCACATATGTTTCCACTTGAAGATTACCTGTTGTCTTTCATCTGGCATTAGAATAGTTTATATAGCCAGAGAAAGAAACTTAAATAATACATGGAAACCACTGAATATTTACTTGACACCAAGTAGTGTTTCTGCCCAATCTATCTAGGAATGACTAAGCCATAGGTTGGAGTGTAGGTACTGGCAAACCAAAACCAATCACCAAAAAACCCCAAATTTTTGAACCTGAAAAACAAAAACATTTGCATACCTTCATCATGACAAATGTAGTGATTAAACAAAATTGCATCTCCATTCTCAGAGATGGGTCTCTGTCCTGATGAAAATGCAGAGTCATCCACAGTGAGAAGAAAATCTCACACAATCTTTGAGTTGAAACAGCATCTAAATAATTACAACAGCATTAAAATTTTCTTGGAACCACAAATATTCCAAGCCCTTAAAATAATCAATAAAAAATGGAGTAGGAACAGCTGGACATGGTGGGGAAAAAACAGAATTAGAAGAGGAATTGTGGTCTTTTTTTTTCATACTGGGGAACACTGTGTGCACCCAGTAGCTTGTCTGATTTTTATGTCTGTAATATTTTGGCAAATACAAGGTACTATCTCACCATATCAACACCTACATGTTTAAGAGCAGGTAAATATTTCAGATTACATTCCAATGAATCTGAGCAGCTGTAAATACTGGTAGTCATTCTCAACATGGCTTCATGTTTAGCCTGAAGATTTATATGTGTCTGGGCATAGACTCCCAATCCTTACAGCAGTATCTGATCTTATCTTCTGGAACTGGATTTTACTCTGGACTTCTAAAGTTATAACAAAAGATGGAAAAGTATTCAAAATCCCCCTTAGAAACAGACTAGTTTTAAGTTGAAGTCCTGTGAAAAGAAATCTTATTAAAATACCTTAGATAGATCAAGATGCTTATTAGATAAAAAAGGCATTATAATGGGAACGAGCAGGCTAGTTGCAAGAACCAATTAATAAAACACAACATAAATTACCAGTGGACTGAATTGAATCACGCTAGTGATAAAAAAAAAAAAATCAGTTAAAAGCTTCCATGTTCACAGTATTTATGCTTCTTTCTCTGAACTGGAAAGGAAAAAAATGAAAGAAATTATAATTTTCTGGAAGAAAATGCAAGGAAATAAGAAAGAAAGAATTCTAATCCCTTCAGCAGAAACACTCACTGGCTAGCTTGCCATCTGTTTTCATGGAGTGAATGCTGACATAGCACTTGCATTGTCCAGGACCTGGAAATTAAAAAGGAAATCAGAGCTGATCTATGTCTAGGGCAAACGGTTTCGCAACCTAGAGTTTAGGAAGCTATGCTGTGTAGGGCTGCAATACACTGTCTGGGGACTGGCAGAAACCACAGGCATTAAGGTGTTTGAAGCTATTTTAAGACTAAGAGCTTTTTAAGAAGAACTCATGCTGCTCTGATCTACTGTTGGTGATAGTTTTGAATTAAGTAGGAGACTGAACTTGATGATCTCCGGTGGTCCCTTCCTAGCAGCAGTTCTATGATTCCGTGTAAAATTGCACCATCTGATTTTATTTTGGTTTCTTAGGTAGTAAAAAAGTTATATTGCTTCCTTCATCTAAGTGGAGCAGGAGCCAGCACCATCTTCAAAAGACACTTTTCCATGGGATTTTATTTATTACACTGAAGACTCCCAGCTGTAATAGAACGCAAAGTAAGCATTGCTTTCAATTTAGATATCCAGATTAATGTAAAATCCCTCTGATTTAGGGTCAGACTCCACCTATCTACTATCAGAGCAGTTTTAAAATTTCTGGATGACTGGGAGCAGTACTCTCAAGGGACAGGACTCCCACTGAAGTGCGCAAAAGAGCGTTCACTGAGCATCAGTGAACAAACCAGAGGTGACAATGCGCAATCCACCTGGCTTCCTGCTACACACAGGGGCTACATATTCACTTTCCCAGAAACTGCTTTTTCAGACACCTCACAGACCTAGAAAACCGGTTTGGAAGAGGAAGGAAGTGCTTTGTTTAATAGTTTTCAAAGTGGTGATGGAGCTGACCCATATGACACAGAAAAGTTTCACAGGATTTAAATAGAGCAAAGGACAGTTAAGGCTGTTCTAGCATCCCCATCTCTAGACTTCAAGTCATGCCTCAAACTATCAGTATCTCAAATATTTATCTTAAATGCAAGTGTTTTAAAAAATGTGAAATTGAAAGGTGAGTTCCGACATACGCACACGTACTGGATGTATATTTGCTTATGTAGTATGGTACAGGTTTGCAAAACAATTCTTAATAATCACTGCAGAATCATATTAGTGAGTCTGGTTTTGTTTCTCTGTGATCATATATATTCCATGACTAAATTCATGCTATGAATATTCAGTTTTGTGTCACCATGTGTTCCCATATTTTTCAGCCATAGTTTAGACACTGGTATAGTAAATGTGTGTCCTTTTGCTTTATTTCTCCCTGCTTCATCTCAATTGCATCTGGCTTCATCAACCCAGCATATAAAGGAAGGAAAATGTGCCAAATATTGCACATTTGATATCTGAAGTGTACCTATTGACCTGTGACTGGAATGGATATTTTAATCCCACCCTCGAAAATTACCCTTCAAAAGACTTGAATTCAAATTGCCAACATGATATGTCATCTTCTAATCTGATGTGACTGGAATCATAACATTTGCTTTGATGTGCAATGTAACCCACTTTGACTGATTAGGTGCAACCTGCCATAACACTGCAAAGGGCAATGCATCATACTCAGGAATTAAAACTATCCTATTTTCTGGAAATTTGAGTGAAAGGAATCTACCTGTATTTTACAGATTTGGGGAGTTTTCAAGTGCTTTTTAACCCAACAGTGACACCTGTTTTAGCTAAACTATTTGTTTTCACTGTCTCTTGAATCTGACTCTAGCTTTTGCTATAGCATCTGCATTTTTCAGCCAAGAAATAGCCAGTTTTTAAACCACTGCAGAAATTCTAACTTTTGGATTTAAATTGTATTAGAATATTCTGCTTGGAAAGAATGCAGTTTGCAGCTTTTAAACTCCCTAGCAGCTTACAATAGTTGCTTCCATTATCAAGGCAGGAAGTAGTTCTTTGTGGTCTGAGATGCAGCACCAGGTGCAGGAGAAAGCAGCACCCAGCAGCACAAGAAATCAGCAGCTGTTTATCTTTCCTCTCCTGTTATTTCAGATTAGAGCACTTTTGGGGAAGATTTTACAGAACCCTGTGTGACCTCATAAAATTACTTGCAATCTGCAAGACAATTCTCACCCACACAGTCAGGGGCAAGTCTTTCTAGTCCTCTGAAAATGACAGAAAACTTTAATTATAAAGCAATGGAGGGATAGGTAAAAGTATATGAGATGGTTACCTGGGTGAAGGAGGGGGACCAAACAAAAAGGGATCATCTTGCCCTTTACCAAGACAGCTGCTACCAATGAGCCTGTGACACATTATTTGCTTAAGTATTTAAAATATTACAGTTTCCTGTAATAACAGATTTGCAGTAAGGTCTGATATACAGAGCAACAATAGTCATTATTGCTCAAGATGCATTCAGCAAGCCAGGACATTGAACAGAGGGAAGTAATGCTGTGTAAGAATGGGGTTAAAGATGTGATACACTGATGTGTCCAGTTGTCATATGTGTCCGCAGAGGTAAGAACCTCATACAATATTTCCTTCTTTGATGTCTGGACACTTCATATAAGCCCTGTTTTGTTTTTTTTTAACTTTACCTACGTCAAATAGGCTATCAAACATGGGTTTTTTTTCTTTCTGAGTAGGAAGAAGTATAGACAATCTGAAATAGAAAATGAAAAGTTTTAAAAATAGATGGCAATTGGAGATTTCTATTTCCATTACAAACTCAAATATTTAAACTTAATTCTTTACTTTCTGGCCAAAGAGCCTTAGTGGAACTAGTCTGCAGTTTATCCAGGTCCAGTTTGACTCTGCTCCACTGGGATTAGAAATTCAGGAAGGGGAGAGTAGATGCTACTTGAAGACAATATTCATGTTCTTGCAGAGACAAGAAGGTGTTTAAAAGTATTGAAGATGTTAGTTAGGCTTCTGATGCAATATGATTTGCAACAGTATTTTCTGTTGTGAGGGCATACAAAAAGGTAGTGACAGTTGCAGAGACAATAGTTTTCTGGTTTAAACATTTTCATTAAATCCCTGAATATATAAGCAATATTACATTTAAAAAAAAAAAATTAAATATCAACCCTCATTTGATAAAGATAGTCCCCTGAAAAGCAAGTAATTCTGCTACTTTTTAGGGTTAATGTTACTATGCTGATGTCAGACCACACCTAGAAAAATTAGTTTGATTAGTCAGTTCACTTTCCAGAAATGTAATTACTGAAAATGGTTCTCCTTTTGATTCAAATTTCCAACATGATATGTCATTTTCTAATGTGTGGTGACTAGAATGATAACAAATGCTCCCTGATGGGAAGCACAGTCTGGTGTGATTGATCAGATTCAAAATGCCATACCACAGCACAGGGGCAATGCATTTCACCAGAAAATTTAACCTAATCTGTTTTTTTCTGGAAAGCTGCAACAGAAGAGAAAACCTGTGTCTCACCTTGCTGAATTGCTGAAGATTTTAGGGTTGTATTTTTGCTGTCGTCCTCTTGGCAGAAGAAGTGGTAGGCACTCATTTACCCATATATCCAAGGGAGAAGTGATGTTCCTTTTTCCTAACTTGTACTGAAAAGCAAACTGCAAATCCTTTTCCTCAGGTGCCCTTCCCACAAAGTCATCCTTACATGTTTATCCTTGCTGGATGACACCCAAGCTGTCTCCCTCCCCTCAACTCATTCTAATTCATCAATGTTTATCCTGACCATGTTATGCTTACAATTGCAAGTGCAGTTTTAATGCTGTGGTTGTCACTGGACCAAACAGTAAATAGACATTGCAGTTTAACACACACATATGGAATGAGCGTGTTCTCACTTCAGTCTTGTACGCAGAATTTTGAACTGACACTTTTGTTACTCCTAATACTATTAGTGTTAATGGAAAAATGCCAAAATGTCAAATCATTTTCTATAAACACGCACTAATACCAGATGTCTAGGAATGGGGATTAAGAAGTTTGCTCTGTATTTTTTATAGGATTTCTGACAACTTTACATTTCCATTTATATAGATCAGGAATAAATATATAAAAATCAAGCCACAAACTTTGAGCCATTTCCTAGGATCTGGTAAGACTTTGATAAGAAAAAGTCTTTTAATTCTCATAGATTTCTTCCCTCTTTTCCACAGAAAGACCTATGCCTTTACATCTACTCTTTAGCATAGGGGAATAGAGAAAGCAACCAACATGTGTTTTTTATGAAATCTAAGTACTCACTACATGCAGAATTTGCACGCTTTCCCCCCAAAAAATATGATCAGGACCTTTATCGAGGCCTATTAAAGGCCCTTAAATGATTCTATTTTTAAAGACTTTACAGTGGGACTCATCTAAGAAGCGATGTTATTAGAAGAACAAATATGGGAATTGACTGAAAAAAGAATTTCTGAAATAAAGAAAATAGAAAAAAAATAGAAAGGTAATGAGTTTTGGAGTAGAAGAACCTGGAATAAAATTGAAAGAATATTTGAGTCAACGAGAAGAAGGCTGTATT
This sequence comes from Struthidea cinerea, assembly GCA_013397865.1. Classification (NCBI taxonomy): domain Eukaryota; kingdom Metazoa; phylum Chordata; class Aves; order Passeriformes; family Corcoracidae; genus Struthidea; species Struthidea cinerea. Next base: position 1,933,807 of record VZTI01003754.1, on the reverse strand, counting down.
GAAGGAAAGGCAGGAATGAAAGGATAATTTTATACCACATTATTATTACACATAGGTAAATGCAATGTTTAGAATAACTTCTCTTATTTTCAAACCTTGGATAATAAATACAAATTTATTGTTAGAGAAATGGTTCTGAGTTCCTGATGATTTGCTGAGCTGTGAATTTAGAAAAGAAACATTCTGAAGAAAAATATATCTTAATTTAAAAGCAGTTAGAATTTAGAAAGCTATCAATTTAGATAAAGCAAAAGAATTGTTGTAATTGGTTTTAATAGAAGAATAAAAATATAAAAAATTTCAGAACATTCTCTTCCATTTTTTTATTTGACCAACAAACAGAAGCGTCTTTTAGTTATACAACTTTATTCCTGAGTACTGCCATGCAGAAAGATAAAGCAAGGGACAAAACCCAAATAATTGTGCACTTTTTCATGAAATTGCACACATTTCTATTTCAAAAGAATCACTGCCTTCTAACAACTCAAAGCGTTGTTATAACTTCCACTCTGTTACAAATTCTGCTTCCCCTTAACGGCAAGCCTCATTTATCAATTTTTTTTTTTACAGTAGCAATACTACAGAATCTAAAAGAAGAAAGGCAAATAAAGACAGAAAGGAGGATAGACTGAGAGAGGATGAAAATCCTGAAAACTGTGTAGTGAAAAGGAACAGATCAGAAACAATGGTGCATTTTTGCACTGATGTTGAATATTCTTCTTTTTCAAAAATGTCAAAAATATCAGGTAGCTTATTAAGCAATACAGTAAGATTTTTAATTTTTTGCCTGATTTGCATATTATTAATTACCTATTTTGTGAAGAAAGGTGATGAATTTTAAATGCTGATAAAATCTTAGCTGAACTAATATAAACACAACAAAAGAGATTTGATATCAATACATGTGACTGGAAATATAAGACTCAGTAAAACTAAACTAAGGCACCATGGTGCTAGGAACATTATATGAGTCTGTACAGAATGAGGCTTTTCATCCCAGCAGTAAACTGTCGGCAGAGAAGATGGGAAGAATAGGACTTGTCCCTTTCTGAGCTTCTTTATAATCTTCCCACTTGTAAAGGAACAAATCTTTTCAAGAGAAGTTTAAAGGTGAAGCGATAGTAGATTGCTTTACCGTTTTGCCCATCTTATTTTTCCCCAATCATGTTCCAAAACAGGAGTCCATGACTCACAGCAAATGTTTTCCATCCTGTTTTAGTCCCATATGACAGTACTTATGCACCCTATCCACTATCTCTTACACCATTGGGGTTTTTTCAGCAAAACATATTTCCTTACACTTTGGTTATGACACGAAATAATTTCAACCATTCTCAGTGGAGATGGAAGCAGGCAAAAAGACAAGAGGTACTCTCAGTATTATACAGCTGCAATAGCTGACAGGTGGAAGCATTGTCAGACATGTTTCTGCAAATATCTGTTTCATAACAAGAAAAAAAAAAAAGAAAATTTTTTGGTACAAATGATATATTTTTAAAGCCCATCATATTTTTATAATGCTGCTTATTTTAAACTCTTACCATATGCTCTGCAAGTGATGCAGGCATATGGTTCACATAACAATACCATATGTCTGATAATATTTTGCTGTATATTACAGCAATAACAAACATTTATAATTTGTAGAGGGACTTAAAATATGTTTTATCTTCATTTTTTATATTTATAAATACTTCTGATGACATATCTGAAGAAGGCTATAAATCCCCCAAAGAGTTTAATATTTCAAACTAAATATTCAGGGAGAATTTCACGGCTAAAACAATGCCTTCATCACTGTGAAAAAAGGCTAATGCCCTTTGGTAAAACAGGGAGAAAAATAAAATAATAATTAAAAAAAAAATAAAAGCATACATTCAAATTACAATGCACTTAAGCAACTCCTTCTTTTTAAACACATATTTGCCACTGTCTCATTTGAAATTCAGTGTCTGAAGTGTTTGGGTTTTTCTTCCTTTCTTCTCTTTTGTGATGTTTAGTTCTTTATTGAATCAACAAGGAAATGAGAGATGAACCAAAAGCAAACGTGTGAGACTCATCTTTCTCGGGACAAGACTGCATGTGAAGAGATGAAAGGATAATAATTCTATATCCTCTTTTTTGGGATACTTAGCCGCACCTACAGAAGTGAAACTAAGAAGAATGATTTAAAGTCCCTCAACCCAAGCCCATGGAAAGAGAGAAAATGCAGAGTTTGGTTTTTTTTTTTTTAATATTGCAATTACTTACTTGATGGCTAAATACCATAGCAAAAATATGGATGAATCTGACTTCATTCGTAGTACAGAGAAGGCAGTGACTTTGGATGATGGCATGTGACATGATAAGAAATAAGGAAGCATACTGGCTATACCTGGAAGAGACTTTAACCACGGTAGTTACACTGATGTTTTCCAAGCCAGAACAGATGAAGCCTTTGCCAAGAATGTTACTGGCTTGTGCATATCTAGAATGTGATGAAGTAAAAAGAATTAATAAATTGGGAGACAACTAGACTGCCCAATATCTCCAACAGAGTCAGAAAATTGAAAATAACAGAAAACACGAAGACCTCAGTGACATGGACAGTCATGTAGCTGTCAGTAGTCACAGTGACCTGATATATATGAAGTGACTAAAAAGGGAGGATCAATAATTCCTTTTTTAGTTTGTAGTACTTACAAAGCACACAGAAGAAATGAGTATATAAATGGTGTTTAAAGAAACAATTAACTGAAGCTTCCAGGAATCTGAAGGCTCTATCTCTTTCTGCTAGGGAAAATTTTACTCCTCTCCCACTGGAGCTCAGATGCTTTAGTTACCTCCTACAAGAAGACTTCTTGTAGTCTTCTAATGTGATGATGTATCTCCTTGCCCCTATTTAGCATGCTATTTACAAGTGCCATGTACTTCCACCAAATGAAAATTACAACTTAACCATGATCTAGAGTAAGACTACACTCATATGCAAAATCCCAAGCTTCTGAAACATCAAGAGTGAAACTGCATATGTATATTTTTTAAAAAAAAAAATAGACATTTTAAACATTTTGTTCACATGAACAAATCAAAAAAGGTACAGCTAGGTGGGTAGAGGAACTAAGTGTTGCTTTTTTACAGCTGCTTAATTTCAGTCAAAGCAATTTTATCTCCCACCATCAAAAGAAAGAAAATTCCCTCTTTGCATAATATATACTGCTTATTCTATAGTTCTTATTCGTTCAACATTTTGTTGAATAAAATCAAAGAAATGGAAAGCAAAATGGTTTTTTGATGCCATGTTTGTTACATTAGCTGATAATTACATTGGCCCATATACTATCCAGGTCTTCAGGCTGCTGCTTAAACTAGCAATTGCCCCTAAAAGCATCATACATACAGCTATGCCTGCAGTTTTTGTAACTAGCCAGATTGATGACTGAAGAGTGATGAACATCTGCTTTTAGAACACTTTGAGGCCACTCTCTTTTCATTGGATCTCATAATAAAGACACAAAGGAAGCAGAATTGAAATCTAGGGTCATACTCAAAATACCTGGTGAATTTGAGGGGAATAGTCTTGAAAGCTGTGAATTTTGTGTGGCAAAGAGCCACATATGTAACATGACTGCTGTAAAATGATGATGTATCCTAAAGTGATAATGTGGGACAACTGCCAGTTATACCCTTTCAGCCAAGTCTTTTAAAAATACTTGTTTATTAAAGCCATTATTAAGACAGAAAAACATTTGCATTAAAAGTGATGGTTAAGATTTTCTTTAATCTTAGTAAAGTAAGTAAAATGAGGATAAATATGGCTCCTGATCCAAATGACCTCCACTCTAAACTAGTGGGTATCTATTGTCACTAATCTGCACAGAGTCCTTGATTTGAATGGATTTAAACTGTAGTGGAGCCTAGTACTTTATTTTCATAGCACTGACTAATACTATCTCTACGTTTCTGTCCATAAATTTTTTATTTTCTAAATCTTTGCCAGTTTCAGTTGTGATTTTTTCCACTGCATCCTGAGATTGATGTAATAATGAAAAGAAAAAAATTCTGGTTGTAGAAAAGGCAAGGGTGCATTACATGCCACAGGCAATATAGCCAGGAAATCATCTAACAAATAACAAGCCAAGACAAAAGCCAGATTTCCCTTTCGTATTTTTTATGTCCATAAGCAAATTAAAACACAGCTCGGAAGTTCACAAAAGTATAATGATCAATGCAGTATTTCTGAAGGAAAAAGAATAACTCATTTTTCTAAAACTCATTTTAATTTCATATACTGTTTGTATTACAAGTAGATTAATAACTTATGTGATAAACAAATACGCATTTTTTTCCCTTCATTGTCTGGAAAGACAGCTTAGTTCATATTTTTCCCTTTTCTATATAGTTTTTATTCTTACCCTGAAACCAAAAGCTCATATCTCTCTCTTAGAGTCATCTCAACATTGGGATAAGATGGGACGGTTGTTATCTTAGCATTTCTTAGCATTTTCTCTGACCAGGACTTTCTGCGCAGCTTGCTTATTAAGGGAAAACTTCAAATTTTCTTCTCTTCTTTAAAGACTGATCACTTTTGAAACCCAACAGGTTCTATGGTCTCTAAATAGGACTGGATTCACATTCTTTCCACACTGAAGCACAGCATTCATGTTAGAGTTTGAATCAGCACATATTATACCCCAAAGAATTGGGTTCAGTTAGCTCACTGAAGTAACCTAAGAAGTATTGGAAACCCTTATGAGTTCCTTCTCAAAATCCTAAGCAATTTTTCAGGTCGAACTTATGTTTGATCTGAAGAATAGTTGAAGGTTTGTGGGTTTTTCTTGTCAGGACTGAATATGTTACATATATATTCCAAAAAATAGTGCTGAAAAGCAAGTTCCTGTGTCAATCAAATGGAAAGTTTTGTTTTAAACTTACCAGAATGAGCAAGAAAAGTCAGAAATGTCCTTGGCTTTCTGAAACACTCATGGAAGTTATACAAAAGTAACCTAGCTTAAAAACATGTACCAAAAGTAGTACTAATGCTGTAGTGGGTTTTTATACTATATTGACAACTGTTGCATAAATCTACAAAACCTTTCTAGTGTTACATAACACAGTGGAATCAGTCCACTTAGAAAAAGGGTTCTGAAGCATAAAGGAGTGGAATAAATTTATGTGAGAAAATCTATTTAATTCTTAGTCATCACAATTATTTCAGTGCTTGGAAAAGAGATGATACAGTTTCTTTGACCTTTTCACTAATATTATTTTTCTAAGCAACAACATGAAAATTACTGGTAGAATCCTTACCCAGATTTTTTTTTTATTAAATTCATTTCCAGGTAGACCTAGGGCCTTAGATTATGTTGTTGAAAGAAGGCTTTGATCTAGAGAGACAGATTAGCCATTGTCCTATGCATTAGCAACAGTGTTTTCATTCTAATATCCTGCTCCAGTGTAATAGTAAATCTTGTGAGATTAACTTTTAAACGCTCAGTAATAGGAAATCATCAATTCTCAGCAACAATCTGAAGCTCACATGTTTAGCAATGACTTTTGCCATTTTAGTATTAATTTTATGTACGTTTTCACAGATAAAGAAAGTACCTTTTGGCTTAACAGATTTTGCATAACTTTGCTGATCTTCAGTGATACAGCCTGCTTGGTTTTACATGCGTTCATGTTGAAAACAGTGTGCAGCGGCAGGAGTTGACAAATCATTAACCTCAGGATTCAATGCAGCAATAGTATATGGAAGCTTTCTCTAAGGATGCAATTTTAAAAGCCAGAGGATCAATTCAAAGTCAAACACCACTCTGCTTGCTGTTCAGGTTCCTGCTGTCTTAGTGTCTCCAACGGAGTTCTCAAGCAACTGTGTTCATGTGAAATGATTCACATTGAAGCTGCTTGGCCTTGAACCAGATGTCCAGGAGAAATGGAAATGGTTTGCTACATATATGGAGAGCTGGTGATATTATTCCAGGGATTCCTTATAACAAGGCATGTGATTAGATCAGTTTGTTGTTGAAAATCATCAATGAGCTTCTGTGGCAGTTCCTGTCCTTTCGTTCGTCCTACCAAACGCTGATGAGCTTCATGCTAGAGAAGTTTGTGCACAATCATATGTTTTTGTTGCACCAAGTGATTTTTTTGTTGCTCATGAACTCTATATTCTCTGAGGTTGCCAACAGTCATTCATAAGAAAAGTAATTAGATTTCATTTCAGCAAAGGTTTTCCACAATTCTGCAGAGGAACCTGTAACTCACACAGAAGAACAATCTCTCGTGTATGATACAATACTGATGACACCAAGATCATGGACTCCAGATTCTGGCTACTGCCCTTTACATTGCTATTTCCCCCCAGAAGTAAATGCTGTAGTCACTTTTGAGAAAGATTCACACTCCCCTCTCCTTAACATTTCCTAAGTGCAAATAAGGGACAAAATTGGGGCATGGGAAAGAGCACATAGGTATGCTGAACTTACTTCTTAGCCATATGGGAATATACTCTGTAAGATGTGTCAGCCTCACTGATGTATCTGCTGATATCTGTACAATTACAGTGAAAGGAATTCTACATTCTTAACAAGGCATAAGTGTGACAAATGTTCAAGCACAGTCATCTTTCTTACAACATGGACTTTTGTGTTGGTTGGTTTTTCGTTGGCTGTTTTTTGCTTTTTGCCCTTTTTTTTTTTTAATAATTCAGTTGATGTTACTGTAAAATATGACTTAAAGGAAGATTTATGGTTTTAAACTATTGTGTTGTCTTGACCTTGGCTGGCTGCCAGATACCCATCCAGCTGCTCTCTCATTACCCTCCACCCCCTCCAGGACAGGTTGAAAAAGCTTGTAGATTTACTTGACAGTTATCATGAGAGGCAAAACAGACTTGATTTGGGGAAAATTAATTTAATTTATTGCCAATTAAAAATAGAGTAGGATGCTGAGAAACAAAGGCAAAACTGAAGACATCTTCTCCCAACCTCTCCCTTTTTCCAAAGTTCAGCTTCATTCCTGATTCTTCTACCTTCTCCCTTCCACGGCATCTCAGAGAGGGTGAGGAGCCATGGCTTGTGGTCAGTTCAAAACACATGCAGTCTCTCCCATGGGATACAATCCTTCACAAACTGCTCTGTTGTGGGTCCTTTCCATGGGTTCTTCTTCAAGAACTGCTCGAGTGTGGGTCCTCTCCACAGATTACAGTTCATCAGGAATAAACTTCTCCAGCGTGTGTCACCTGCAGGCCACAGGTCCTGCCAGGAGCCTGTTCCAGTGTGGGTTCTCCATGGGCTGCAGCTTCCTTCAGGATGCATCCGCCTATTCCATCAGGGAGTCCTCCACAGGCTGCAGAGTGGATATTGGTTCCACTGGTGTCATCCATGAGCTGCAGGAGAACAGCCTGCTTTCCCAGAATCTTCACAGGCTGCATGTGTCACTCTGACACATGGAGCACGTCCTCTCCCTCCTTAACTGACCTGGATGTCTTCACAGTCATTTCTCTATCATTTGTCTCTCTCTCACACAACTTCTGCCTGATGTATTTTACTCCTTCTAAAGTATGCTGCCAGAGAGGTGCCGCTGGTTGCTGAGAGCCTCAGCAGTGCCCTGCTGTGTGCTTGTTCTGGAGCTGGATGGAACAGGCTCTGTCCAGCATGGGGTAGCCCTTGGTGTCTTCTCACAGAGGTCACCTCTGCAGCCCTCCCTCGGTACAAACTCTTGCCATGTAAAACTGGTATGAGTATTTTTGGTTTTCACAGAAATTTCAAAATAATATAACAAAGCAATAAATCTCAAAAGGGTCATTTCAATTACACAGGGAGCCAAAATATATTCAGATATATGGACAGTGTACTCACAGTTGGCCTTTTTTTTCTCTATTCTCTTAAATCTCTTTTTTTTCTACAAGTCACCTCTAAACAATCTTCATCTACACCTATATAATTTACTCTGTTTCAACAGAAATTTCAATATTCTTTGGTTTTCATAGCAATTCTGTTAAATGCAGATTTTTGGTTTGAAATCAGGCTTATCCTTTAGAAATATTGACATTCAAAGTGTTTTAGTGCCAACTGAATCACCTTGTTTGATGATGGTTTAAAAGAGTATTGCTGCTTATAAAATGGACTATTTTTACACTCTTAAAACTGATTATTTATACTCTCTTATCAATGGCATATTAAGAAAGAAATAATTCCCTATACTATAACCAATTGATATCTACAAGAGTTTAGTCATAAATTAGTTTTCAAAATTATGCTTTGATTCTTATCCACTATGATAAAAATGAAGCTCCGTAACAATATTGGCAAAATACGGATTATTTGCTGAAATTTTGGACAGAGTTTCATTGCTGTCTAAAATATAAACCAGCAAGAAAAGTATCATGCCGGAACTCTTCAGTCAGTTAAAAAATATGCTTCCTAAGACAAAAGGAATTTTATAGACAATACAACTGAAAAATCAAGAATCCGAAAAGCTATATTTTCCATACTTTAAGGTTTATATGTAACGTCTTTTAAGGGGACTATTTACTCTACTGCAATCTGTAGAGTTTGGGGCTGCTCCTCAGTTAAGTTCATAACAAATTTTGCATGACTCATCCTCTAAATTCCAAAAATAAATCTTCCTTTTTCCTGCAATTTTGCTTAATTGGTCTCTGATAAGAGCAAAAGAATTATGCAACTATTTGATATGCATTAAGGCAGCTGTTTGAGACATATGTGATTTCAAAAAGTTACTCATATTTCAGTTTTTGAAAGAAGCACATCTTTCTCATGGCGTATTTTTAAAAGAAGGCTGGGCCTGAAATCTCAGAACTTGCTGTATTTAAAAGAATTTATGCTAAACTGAGTACTGATACACTGTGTGTTGAAAAAGACAGAGATATTTTATTACATGAGTTTTGGATCTAACCATATCTAAATAAGGTTGTACTGAATTATGCCTGATACTCAGCTATAAAGTGTGCTCCATCATAGGTAAAGTTATTGTAAAAATGTAACTGCTACAAGAAGCACGGATTTCCATCAGGACAGAAACAGAGGCTTCCATCAAAACTGTAGAGGATTCCACAGCAAATAAATTCCAGTGCCAGACCAAAATAAAACCTATCCTTTCTTAAAGGGTTATAATATTACTGTGGGGGAAAACACTTCATTTTGAAACTGCATTTTACTTGTATAGCTTTTCCAATTTAAATGGTTAAAAAAGAACAATACCATCAAATATTTTGTTTCCTTGGATCCATTACATGTATTTATTCACTGTTGGGTCATCAAACCAAAAAAATCAATCTTTTGCACAGCTCTAGTTAATATAATGTGCCTGCCCTGACCTTCCAAGGAAGCTGTGTGTAAACAGGAAATACAAATTCAATTTATAACCACAATGATCAGATGAAAGAAGGCAATTCTTTAAAATGAACCTAAATAATTTTCCCTGACCTCCCCTCACACTTCATACAACAAAAACAGATAAAAAGCAACTTGTTTGATTGCTTCTTGCTGAACTGAATGTGGATACAAAAGCAATCACCAAAAAGCTGGTTCTCCGTTTCAGCATTTATGTAGTATTTGAGTGGAAATACATCTGACTTTTCAGCATTGTATACATTTGAAGAATTAAAGGGTTTATGTTATATAAGGCATGCTTTATTAAAGGTTCCCAGAAACAATAGGATTTTTCTTATATTTTTTGCCTTTCCTTCACAGATCTTGCAACTTAGACAGACTCTACAATACATCAAATAAAACACATGAAAACAGATAAACTGCACTGTAAGATTTTGGGGGTTCCAGGGATATGTGTTTAGAAGTTAGGTAACGCCAGAGTTACATAAAACCTTACATGACCATGTACCTCTCATATTCATCACTGTTACGTCTTTAGCCTCCTGATAACATAATAGTGTTTTAAGATTCCTCTTTCTTTTCATGCACAGGATGAATAGCTCTCATTTAATAGAATTCAATGATATCCTTTGTTTCTTTTAGCCTTTTGTACTATCTCTATTTCTTATTTAATGGAGTCAATTGAAACTCAGAAGACAGATTTATTAATTTCTACAGGAACTTTTCTGTTCCAATCAGAAAAGTATTACTAGAACTCTTCACAAGGATTATTCAATTGAATTTATGCTCAGGGTGGTCTGCTGACATAAGTATTATTATGTCCATTTTACAGAAGCAGCAATGAGTTGTAGGGACATTTTGTAGCCAGAAAAACATATCTCAATGCCCAGCCATTAGAACCTAATTTTCCGGTACAGATTCCATGTTATGTTCAAATTGCAGCTGCTGCACCATGGAGGCTTGAATGTATATATATATATATGTGACTATAGAGTACTCAGATAATGAGAAAGACATGAAATGAAAAATCACTTCGTTGCATGATGTTGGCTTTCACTTTTATCACAGCAGAATCTACCAGAAGTCAGTTACAATAATGAGCCCAGCTGCAATCTCCAGCATAGGTTTTTCTTAACCCATAGATTCCTAAAAAGTAAAAACTCATCCCATGTCTCTGCAATGGCATCTGAATCTTTGTAAGTTTTCATGTTTCTTAGACTCTTTCCAAACTTCTACTGATTATGTTCAGAGACAAAATGTGGAATAGCTCATTTCAACCATTCTTGCCTCTCCCTTGACCAGATAGAAGTAATTGATTATCATCCATTATCTTCACCAATGTCCTGTATATAAAGAAAGAAGCTATTTTGCCAGTGGTTTTCGTAACAGTGATGACTGACAAAGTTAGGATTCAGAAACGGTTTTCTTCTGCTCTCGTAAGGAAATCAAGCTCTAACCATCATAGAACCTCAGCGTCATAAAATGGTTTGGGTTGGAATGGACCTTAAAGATCATCTAAGATCATCTAGTTCCAACCCCCTGCCAAAACCCTGCCCCTGCTAAAGTGACAACTTTTTGCTCTATTATTTCCATTAACAATGCCACTGGCTCTTTTATCCACCTTTGCTGACTTCTGCTTCTTTCTATGCTTTCTACTTACGCATTTCCAGGCCCCCAATCTAGATGCTGGTCCCATGTCCAGCACCAGCTGGACATCAACTCCTTTCTCCACAAATGCCTGTCCCTCTTTTAACATTTTCCCCAGTTTCCATGTTCACAGGTTCTCCCTTTCAGTTTCTGTAGGCTCAGTACTTCTCTTCACTTGTGCCTAATTGCTTTGTTTCTGCAGATTAGTCTGTTACTCCAGTTGCTGTCTCTTACCAATGCCCATTTCCAGTTACCCCAGTGTATGTGTCCCTTATGCTCCTGAGAGTTTCATTTTGCTATTTCTGTGCAGGTTCAGGAAATAACCAGTGCTGTTCAGCATTGAGCCTGGTGCCTTTTCTAGCATTGTTCTGAGGCAAGCTTAGCATAAAAAATAGAATTCCTCTGGAAACTGTTAGGATTCCTATATCAACTTTATGTAAACTATGCTTATCTTTTTAATCATATAGCTCATAGACAACTTCCAGCAGATTTCACTGTGACAGAAAAAGCACGTTTTGTAATCGTTTCAAATTTTCAAGTTCAAAGCATGAATTTACTCTTTTTTTTTAGTGTTGGCCAGTCAACAGTTTTTTTATTGGTATCATTCTTGAAAAGAAATACATCACCTTGGCTGGAAAAATCCAAATAATTTCACTTTGCAACAGACATTCAGCAAAAGAAATTTCAATGTGACTGCTTAGCTTGGCAAAGTCTTAAGTGTCTGAACACAAAATCTTGTAGTAGGTGGCACTGGATCCTTAACGACTTACAGTCTTACAGTGTGTGAGGGAAATAGTCTCTTCATCTCTGATTTAATTTGCTTCTCCTCTAACTCTTCGGTTATTCTTAACTGCTTAGAGAAAATGCCAAAGATATACGGAAACATACGTTAAATTACGAAGGGGTTTTGTTTTCCACATTTTCAACCCAGTTTTCTCATACAGACTAGTGGGCAGTCCATGGAAAGAAGCCTAGACTTCACCTACTGAAGTAGAATTTGACAAATGTTTCTAAATGCTGGTAGGATTTCCCTTTTATTCATATTGAGACAAGGAAATATGATTTCTCCCTCTTTTCCTTCTTTCCCCTTCTTGTTAAAAACCCTTGCTGCAACTGTTCAAATTGATAAATACATATAACAGTGTTAAGTAAAAATTGAATGCTCTCTACTTTTCTATAACATGGTCTAGGTGGTGAAACTAACCTAGATTTGTATCTCTAGTATCAGAGAAAAGTATCTCTTGTATATGAATACACACTTCTTGAATGCTCAGATAATTCTTATTATTTACACTCCTAAGTTTCTAAATCCACAGCTGTTATTCAGAGCCTGCTTATTTTGCCTGGTACAGTCACATGCCATATACCAAAAATATTCAGAAGAGGAAAGATTGTGGGCATGGTTGGATATAGATAGTCCCTTACTCTCCTGTAGCTAAGGAATATGAACAGTGTCCTCTCTCTCTCCCCGCAGCTCAGACATCTTCATCTACAAAACACTTTATACCGGTTTCTGTTCCAAAGCATATGGCTGGAAAATTTTATTTGATCGTAAAACTGAATGCAAAAAAGTTTAGAACAGTCTGATAAGAGGCCTGAATGCCTAGAATAACATCAGTTTCAGAAAAGAAAATATAATTGCTCTTTGACAAAGTCCAAAACAGAAGTTTCTTCTGTTCAGCTTACCTACAGTATAATATACTGAAGAATGCATTTCTGTCATATTACTTCCTCATTACACACCTATTACAAAAAGCACAAGCCCCTCATGGCATCTTAGCACGTGTCTTTTAGAAGATTCACCTTTTAAACATGTCATGGAAATTGAAATGAAAAGAATTTCTGCAAATTAATGAGAATCAGGAGATCTCCCCAGCAGTGGTGGTCACCCACCCTTAACACTGTCCTTGGGAGCAAAAAAATTGCCTTCACTTCAAGCTGAAGAAGTAATGGTCAGAGAAAGTATAAATCACTTCCGACTATACTTGATTCTGTTAAAACAAAACAGTGACAGACTTGGCAAAAAGTTTGTTAAACCCCTAGAAAGGAAGAGGGCTTCTTTAATTCAAGTATTTGATGAAAAGGCTGAAAATAAAATTGTAAATTTTATGAGCTTCTGTTTAGAAAAACAGAAGTGTGGTCTGAGTTGAGAAAATATCAGTTTACAAAAACAACAGCCCATGTTTTAATATTAAAACACAGGCAAATTAAATAGAAATAAGAATCATTATTACGTATAATATACAATAGTTTAAAAATAAACTGAAAGAAAGGTACTAATGGCAGAACTACACTGCTGATTTTTTAATAGGAGTAACCTTATTAAGAAGTATTTGGATATATCTATGGTATCCTTAGAATCAAAGGAATGCACAGGTGCTATTAAATCCTTTAGGAAACTCAAGATGCTTCAGTTTGATTAGCCTGGGGTGCCAGTTTTGATGAACACTCTGTGGAAAGATACATTTTGGAAATATATGCCCTAAACCCAGTGATTGCACACAAATTCTGTGTACCAGAAAAGACTGCTGACAAACTAATCCCACTGCTCTTACAAGATCTTCTGAAGACTGACTTAAACAAATTATATCTTCAAACAGACCCTGTGCTATGCTGTGACAGTCATACATGTGTTGCAGAATCTCAAGATAAGTATTCTCACAACACACATTATCATAAGTTTGTTTATCCGTTGTAGCCTTATCTCAAATTTACAATTATAAGAACTAATTTCACTGAAAAATGAATTTCAATTATTTCTTCCTTATTCCCTTTCCCCCTCTCATTCCAATGTGTACTGTACTCTTAGCACAGTCTTTAAAGAGAGCTGTATATTACTAATTATTTAGAAGTGTCCATAAAGCAAAATCTGATTTAAGCATGGTTAGGTTACTATAACTGTCAAAGCTATCAGAGAACTTAACTTTGAGTCAAGAAGATGAACTTTGGCAGTGTCAAAATAAGGTGAATTTTGATGGGTCATCACGTAGTAAAGATAAATTTTGAAAATTTTTCTAGAAAACAAAATAATAACACGATTGACTTAATTGGAATAAAAAATGGTAATTAAGATGATTGTACCACTATAAATCAATATTATCAGTGTGTTGATAGCAGTGGTTATCCACTGGAGTTATTTCAGACTTCTCGGTCATACATATGTTTACATCTATAATGGAAGTGTGCAGTATTTATTACTGTATGAACCTAATTATCAAACTCAAAAGTTATCCAGATGTCTTCCAATTTCCTGAATACTTTTAACTTATTTTTTTTAGATTACAAAAGAAACCGTGCCTGAATTTTTGTCTAGCAGTTTTGTTAACAATTCAGTGATAAAAATTAGTTTAGCTTAACTGTTTTATAGAAAATAAACAGCCTGTTTCAAGAGTAGCAGTAAAAGACACAATAGACAGAGAGAGGCAAATATAAGAATCTGCTGGGGTGATACAGACAACGAGTTCTCTGTAAGTCATCGGCTAAGTTAGACAGAGATAGCAATGTGAAAGTGAAAACAATCTTGACCAGGTAGATAAAGAGAGGCAAACATCTCTTTCAAATGAAAGGTTTTTCATCAGGCAGATGTCAGCTGGAACAGGAAGAGAATCCATCAACTCTGAACCTGAGGATCGAGATTGAGAAAAGCACTTTCTGTTTGTTCAATTATAGTCACCATTGGACTTCTTCAGAATTTCTTTTGTACTGCAGAAAATGTTGAAGGCTACATTAACCTTCATAGTATAAGGCTTTGTCTAAAAGGTAGGATGGTCAAAGGACCCACTTGATAATCTGTTGTTAGAAATAAAGATTAGGAGAAATCATTCAGGGACACCTGTGGTCACATTTGGTGGCTGACATAACTGCTTACGGAGAGAGGAAAAGCAAAATATTCTATTTTGATTCAGAATGCAGGGGTTCAGTCAACATATATTACTATTGCTAATATAGATACCAAAAGAAAAAATGTGAAATCCTGTAGGTGCTAAAAAGCTAGAAGCAGAGAAATTCTTCAGCCTTTTCTCAATATTCTGTGAGCAGACTGTCTTTCCTATGTAAACTATTTTAAACAAGGTCACAGTTTCATAAACTTCTTGCACTCGCAAGCTGTTTTGCAAGACTGTTATGGCTTTGACTTTGAAAATATTATGGAATAGGTATCTTAAAACTTGGCCAATCCTCTCAAGGGGTGGATGGCCGAGGCACCAATTACCTATTGCCACTCAACACACTTTTTGCGATCTATCCTATATAGTAGTCAGAAAATTATTAAAGAACAGCTTCGGCTTCCACTTGTTCATGAGCCTGGACTCTGTGTCATTTTCTTTATGCGCCTCAGACGTAACAGCGACAAAATCCCACACTGGAAGCTCAGATCTTTTTCTTCAAAAATCTTCATGTACATAATAAAGCAGTGTCATATGTGCATTGGGGTCTGCATTTCCTGGAAATGACTATATGTTTTGTCAAATCTATCATTTTGCTATTCAGTAGTCTCTTAGAATCAGGTTACCTTCTCAGGCCCATAGATGAACTACTGAAGTTATAATATATCCTCTGTGGATATTTATCTAGTACAGAACCTAGGTTGGGGAAAAACACACCTGTAAGCTTCGAACAACGCAAAAATATATTAATAGTTTAAGTACAGGAAAGCAGATTCTTAATCTAACCACCTGCCCTGCTCATCTTTCTGCACTCTGAAATTTCATCCTAGGCTGGAAACAGGTGCAAGTAATAGTTAGAAAGTCTATCATTAAGTCAGCTAAGTATATATAAAGCTGAATTATATACAGGATTGCTACAAATAAGAGGAAGGTAGAGAGGTAGAATGGGTGTGAAAAAAGGTCTGATAAAATAACATTTTACACTGAAAATTTTGTACATCATGCAATTTATCCTAATAAGTATATACTGTATTTTCTAATATCTCAAGCAAAAATATTTCTAACATTTTTAATGTGACTGAACTTTGTTTTTTTCTATCATGGTACTAAACCAAAGGTTACAAAAAGGTTTTGAAGAAATGTAGACACATTTTTCTTTATTTTAAAGAGGGTTAAGTAACCCATTATTGCATAACACAACTAGAAATGTATCCCAACTTAGATATTCCTACAAAAATATGCTTTATGTATTACCTTGAACAGCAAACTACTCTCTCAGAATCACAGAATTGTTAGGGTTGGAATGATCTCTGGAGATAATCTAGTCCAACCCCCCCTGCCCAGGCAGGGTCACCTAGAGTAGGTGACACAGGAACACATCCATGTTGAGTTTGAACGACTCCAGAGAGGGGAAACTCCAAGACCTCCATGGGCAGCCTGTTGCAGTGCTCTGCCATCCTCAACATAAAGTTCTTCTTCACACTGAGGTGAAAATTCTTGTGTTTTAGTTTACGGCCTTTGCTCCTTGTCCTGTTGCTGGGCACCACTCGAAAGGGTCTGGCACCATCATCTTGGCACCACCCTTTGAGATATTTATATTCATTACTGGGATCCCCTTTCAATCTTCTCTTCTCTAGACTAAACAGCCTCATCTCCCACAGGTCTCCTCATAACAGAGTGGCTCCAGACTCCTCATTCTCTTTGCTGGACCCTCGGCACTAGTTCCTTGCCTTTCCTGCACTGAGGAGCTCAGAACTGGATACAAAGTTAAGACACTAACATTCAAGAACCAGTAAGAGCCAAAAAACAAGTGTGTTTAGAAAATTAATTTATTTTTTCCACTTTTCTTACGTCCAGTGGAAACAAAATAATAAATTCTTCATTTTTGCTACTCATACTATTTCCCTTATTACAAAATTCTGGCATATTGCTATTTAAAAATAATTTTTTAAAAAATCCCTTTATTCGTTAAGTTGAACTTTTGAGATTTGTGAGCTCAAAGGAAGTGTCATGATTCTTCTTATATTTGGCAGAAAAAAATTGTTTAATGAGTTTTGCTTTATCTATATGTGAGAGAAAGTTTTCACCATGTTCTCATTAGGTACATTTATACATCTTAGAGACAATTCAGAGAACATAAAATTAGTGTAAATGTTTCTTTTCAGGGACAGCTTGCTTAGCAATGCCCAAAAATAAAGGATCTAGAACTTAATCCTGGATGACAAGCGTTTGTGGTTTATTTAGAACTGGTGGTCTCAAATATTAGTTGTGTAATATTGAAGGGAAAAACATCGTTTCTTGTTATTTCCTTTCTCCTTTTCTATATAACACCAGAGTTTTAACCATTTTGCATTTCAACAATACAATGCATAATCTCCAGTTCCTTTGCAATATCAGATGTAAAAATATTGTCGACTATGTGTACACCATATATAGGAAAAAGGCTGTGTGGATACGCAGTGTGGGAACTGCACCGAATTTTGAATAGGACCTATACTGCAGAGTTTGATGGTACAAAGTCTGAGGTATGAGACTGAGATACACTGAAGCAAGGGACAACCAGTAGGCAACTTTCTTTGTCATCATGCAGTGGGAGAAAACAGATACTAGTTAGCCATAGTGTATTCTGGACAAGAAATAGATTTATCAAAAAATGAGTATGCTTTCCTCCTGTCGGACCTTGATATTGGAGCCCTACTGAGTGCACTCTCAAGCTGATATCAAGAAGTTATGCATTTCTGGCTGCCATGCAGTGAGTGGCTCAGCTCATCCAGACTTGGAAACACATTGCAATGATGTAGAGTGGCAAAGAAAAAGGTATGTCCATTTGTGCTCTTCCCCATTCCATCCCATGATGTGATGGAAACATCATATGGCTGTAAGAGATGTGATCCAGTTTAGGGGGAAAAGGGGAAGGTATTGCCCTGGGACAGGACAACCTTGGATGTATACACAGACTGGGGAATGAGAGACTGGAGAGCAAAGCTGTGGAAAGGGATCTATTGATCCTGGTCAATGGCAAGCTGAATATGAGTCCATGGTGTGCCTTGGTAGCCAAAAGTGCCAACCATGTCCTGGATGCATCCACACAGCATTGCCATATGGGCAAAGGACAGGATTGTCCTGCTCTGCTCTGCACTGCTGCAGTCTCATCTTGAATATTTTGTGCAGTTTTGGGCATCACAATATAAGAATGATCTAAGGCTATTAGGGAGTGTCCAAAGGAGGGCTATACATATGGTGAAGGGCCTTAAGGGGAAGCCATAGGAGGAGTGGCTGAGGGCACTTGGTTTGCTCAGCCTGGAGAAGAGGCAACTGAGGGAAGACCTCATTGCTGTTACAACTTCCTTGTCAGGGGAAGAGGACAGACAGACAGTGTACCCTTCTCTGTGGTGACCAGTGACAGGACTCAAGGGAATGGCCTCATGCTGTGTCAGGGGGGGTTTAGGTTGGATATTAGGAAAAGGTTCTTCACCCAGAGTGGGGTTGAATGCTGGAACAGGCTCCCCAGGGAAGTGGTCATGGCATCAACCCTGAAAGAGTTCAAGTGAGCTTTTGGACAATGTTCTCAGGCACATGGTGTGATTTTTGGGGCTGTCCTGTGCAGGGCCAGAAGTTGGACTCTGGTGATCCTTTTGACTCAGGATATTCTATGATTCTACTCGAAGTGACATTAGTACCAAGAAAGAATTGTACAGCTTTATACTTTCATAATATTAAATATCTGTAAATATATATATATATATTAGAAATCCAGTTCACGTCATAATGTATTTAATATGTTTTATATCTGTATTTCATTCAGCATGGACAAGCAGGCTGACAGTATAGAACCCCTCTTGTTATTGTATGCATGACACGATCCTGCAGCTGAATACTTAAATGAACCAATTCAAGAGTATAAGTAAAAATTTTATTCTTCTGATTATACACTGTGTTTTCTTCCTCTCTGAATGCCCATTTCATTTGTTCTTTTATACTTTTCAATAGTATATTTAAATACTCGATTATCAACTTCATGTGGAAACATGATCATCAATCAACTCCCAGAGGCTCCTCTTGGTTATCCATTCAGTATTTAAACAGTCTTCTGTATGTCCTTAAAAAGAAAAAAAAATAAAAAGCTTAAAATATCTGTATATAAATTTTCTTTGATCCTGAAAGGGGCTAACCTTATTATCTTTTTAAGTTCAGCTTTTTGGGGGACTTTGTGATGTAAATGGTTTTACCAGAAATCAAGGAATATCCATGTCTCACAGAATTGCTGATATGCTGCCTGTCATAGAAGCAGACACAAGGAGAGAAGAAAAAAGTGAGGAAGTTCTAGAGACATCCCAATGATAGCAATCTGCTATGTTAATGTAGATGTGTGTAAAGACACATATTTGTCTGCTTCTTGTAGACTGATCTCAGTTATCTTGCCTGGATCCAGAGCCTTTGGTCCTCCTTTGCATCATGAATCAATCATTGTTACACACACTTTCTCTGAAGGAAAAGTTCACACATTAATCCAAGTATAAATAACGTGACAAATATTTTTACAGACAAATGTTAGAAGAAAATGTTTTCACAGATTTAAAAAGAGCAGAGGTGCTGCAATGAACAATCAAGAAAAAAAAATATATATACAAATAGGGAAAAGAAGAAGATGAATATTTTTGCAAGAAAATAAAGTATTCATAATGGCTTTCACAAACATATTCCCTCTTACAAGGATCAAGTTATAACCTGAGGTGCATTTACATAGTCAGCAGAGATTTGGAAAGTTATGATCCATACAATTGAAACAGCTTTTTTTCTTTCCTTTTTTCAAATGAGGATTTTAAAAACAGTGGTATTTCTGAAAAAGGGGAACTGCTCAAAATAAGCATATTCATAAGGAAGGATGCAAGGATCTCATTAGTTATCTGCCTTAGTACTATGGTCACTTAATAGGAGAAGCAACAGGACATAATCCTGCCTTTTTTGTTACAGACAAATTCCCTGTTAAAAAAAAAATCACAGTTTCATTAATTAATAGTTTGCATTTGGGGAGACAGATTCAATACTTCTGTAAGAAAAAAAATTCAGCATGTATTTCAATCATGTAGACTACTTACATACAACCATTTCTAGATAAAAAGGTATATTGGATAATACAGTTTCACAGTAGTCATATCCCAGTTTATTTGTCTTTTTCTTAGGCACTGAAATGTAAATAAAACCTTATCATTTAAATTAGAACGGCTCCCTCCTCCTCCCCCTTATTTCTTCCTTTCAATTTTCAGTTTTGACTAGAATGTTCTAAGGCAGCACTTAAACTAATTGCAATTTTTGCTTTTGCTTCACCCACCCTTTTACATCACCGCTTTGTACCTTCACATAAAGGAAAGGTGAACAACTTCCTCTGAAGGTGATGCTGATGCAGTTCAATAAACAGCAGAGAGAACAGGGTGACCTGAAATGGTGCAAGCCATATCAGAAAGGCATTTCATTTTTTGCTATTATGAAAATGAGATTCTCCTTTAAGTGTGGTTATTGAGGTGCAGAAACATAATGTAAAGTAACAGACTTAAGCAAGATGACCTCATTCATCATCCTGGGGTCAGCTAAAGATGTCGGAAGCATTCTGGGCACTGGTTAAAGAAAAAAAATCTGGGAAGAAATTTCTTATTCTCTTTGGGATTGACCCTTTAAACTACAGCACACTGCTGAAGGAAGAGCAGAGCCTTTACATTAGCTTTCAGCATTAAGCATTTGGCCAGCACCTGTGCAGAGAGCCAGTTGTAGCTCGAAGAAATGTTTAACCAAGTTCAGCAATAAGGAATTGCTCTACTCGTGTTCTGATCTCATAATTGGTAAAGAGGAGGAAAAGTGGGCATCGCAGCAGGCAGAAAAGGTGTTTCACTGGGCTTAGGATAAGAATCATAAATTTTGACTGGAGCACAGCTGCTTTGCTGCAATGCACCTTATGCAAACAGTTCAAATAGCCAGTATTTTTAGGGTTTTAGTTACTTCTCCAGCTAGCCAAAATTATTCAAATGTGCTTAAGAACTGTGTTTACAAGGAATTGATGAGGGGGGCAGACAAGACAGCCAGCCGCTAACACAGAAATGTGCCTACGGGTTCAGAGCAAACAGTGCCTCTCACAACTGCTCCATGCCTCCGACCATATGGTGTTCATCTGTTCATCTCCCCAACCATTCATTTGGACTAGGAGGTTGAACTGTGCCAAATAAGCTTCCCAGGGAGTTTTCTCACAAAGATACAGGGGAGGAGGGTTGTGTTATCTGAGCTGAGCCAATCCAACCTCTACCCTCCAGGCCTCAATGAATAAAAAGAAGATAGAAAACTTGCAAACACCCTGCATTAGTCGCCATCTCCACTGGCCCAATCACTCACCCAGACTGTTGTCTTCTAAAGTTCCTATAATTTTCTTCTCAAGGCTATTGTTTAATTGCCCAGCCCCCTGAGTGCCTATTTCTGTCAAGAAATTTCAAATTATACAAGTTTCCCAGTCTCCTCTATTCCAGGAAAACCTGTTGATCTAGGGCAGTCACTTCATGTCTACCCTCCATTTTATCGAACTAGACAGAGTTCTGTAGCTTTGAGTTTGTACTCAGACAAAGATATCATTTCTAACAATAGTTCATTGTCAATTCTTTCTGGAAAGTTTCCAGATGTTGCTTTAATTCATTTTGTGGAGTCTCCTGGCTCAGTTTTAAGTCTTGTTTTAATTCCTTTTGGTCCTATATCAATTCCTCTTGGCTATTTTTATATCTATGAGCATCTCCATTATTTATTGCATATTGATTCGACAGCCGTATGAACACACAATATGCTTTGCTGCTAACACCAGTTTCAGTGCTTCCTGTCCCAAGAAACTAAGTATTTTTGATCTAATGGATTGTCTTCCTTAGCTGAGAAAATTGATTCCATTAGTGAAATATGTCTTTGATGAAGTTAATATCAAACTAAGAGTGAAAAGAGTTTTGCAGCCTAAACAATAAAGGCAGAAAAATCAAGAAGCATTTCCCCCATCTAAAGGTCCATTTCTTTTTTCTCATAGTCCAGTATCCAATGGAAACTTCTTATTTTTGACTCTTTCCTTCCTCCTAAGGCCCAGATCTGCACTGTCAGGGACAGCTCAGGGAAAGAGGGAGGCTGGCTCCAGAGCAGCCTGCTGATTCCCCAGCTGTTGGCTCTCCATGGTCTTTCATCAGGAGCTGACTGCGAGTCCAGAATCCAGAAAAATGGATTTTAAGTGTTCCCGCCTGTGTTGAGACAAAGACAGGTTCTTTGTTTCATGACTTGGACTCTTTAATTTTCAGCAGGATCCAGAGTAACATATCTGCTTCGTTTTGGTCCTTTGTACACCACTACCTTATGTTTTTCATATAATTTTATTGACTGAGGAGTAAAAATACGTCTGCAGAAGTAATCCATTGTTTTTTTCCTTGCAGCCTGCCTTCATATGTTTCTTACTCTGAAAAGTTTGTTGCTGTTATAGTTCTCAATATATTTATTATTTCAATGGAAATTTACTAGCAGCTAAGTACCACATTTTTGTTTGTCTTTTATCACATTCAGCCAAAGATCTTAGTGAAAAAAAATAATTCCTAATCATTTTGGAGATAAATGATATAGAAATTCTGATTTTCTTGTTGCAGTATGTGCAACTTCAACACTCTTAATATGATACAGTCAGGAAACAGTAATAAATCTGACAGCCTCATATATCCAAAAAAATTTCTTCATAACAACAAAATAAAGAAAAAAAGAAAAAATAAGAAAAAAAAAAGAAAGAAAATATGCATTCCCCAACCCAACCCCCCCCCCCCAAAAAAAAACCTTGGCATAATAATAATCACAAAACATGTTCTGATTTTCACTCAGTTGCAGCTTTGCAAGGAATAGTAAAGAATCAGCTTTAAAACTCCCAGCTCCCAATGATGGGGGCTGTCTTTCTCTTTCAAGTATGAGTGGCACTTAAAACACCTGGAACAGTATAACCTTTGATTCTATTTACAAACTTCCTCCACCCTGACTTCATTGCCTTTCACTGACTTGCAGTCGATAGAAGAAACACATTAAAAATATGAGTAAGCTCATGATTATTTTCTATTACCTTACACTATAGCAGCAGATGAACTCCCACAACCAAGGACAGAGTTCTCTAGGATAAGCACATTTAAGGTACACAAGAAAACCATCTCTTTTTGAAATTTTAAATAGAAGCATCTTACATAGCTTTTGTTGAACATTCTTTACAACAAAGAAAATAATTTTT
The DNA here is from genome assembly GCA_013397865.1 of Struthidea cinerea. Classification (NCBI taxonomy): domain Eukaryota; kingdom Metazoa; phylum Chordata; class Aves; order Passeriformes; family Corcoracidae; genus Struthidea; species Struthidea cinerea. Next base: position 1,910,672 of record VZTI01003754.1, on the reverse strand, counting down.
GATCCAAGAAGTTCTGCAGTTAATCCCATGTCATTTGACTTTAGGGTCTTATCAACAAAGAAAGTTTCTTTTTATTCTTTTCAAGAGTATGAAAAGGTTAAGAGAAGTACCTTCTCTCCAGACTTTCGCTCCTGCACTCCTTTCAGTAACAAAGCCTTCACATCTCTGCTTCTCTCCTTATTTCTACCATGTACTTTATATCTAGTAGCACATACCAGTAGGCAAATTGGATGAGGGAACCCAAACATGAAAAACTGGGACTTCTAGATTTGCCCTGTGTCTTTTGTGCTTCCCTTTCTCCCACAGTGCCCCTGTGCAGTCCCATGTCTTGCCACCACGCGGCTTTACTGTCCACTGCTATTGTGTGGCTCTCTTCTCAACATAGACTGCGCTACAGGAAATACATCTCCATGGGGTTTTTGTCAAAACTATGTAAATTTTTCCCAATCAAATCCTTTCATTTCTTATATCTGAACATTGAAAGTCATCTCTTTTTCAGCCTATTCTAATTACAATTGGTTTCATTTATGAGATATATTCTGCTCCAGATCCAAATGCTGTCAACAGAAATGAATCTGAATTTAAATTATTTTACATTGTAGCATTGTAGCATTTCAAATTTTAGTAATTTAACATCTATCTTATATTCCTAAAATTCAATAGTTGGATCACTTGTTGAACATACTTTTCACATCTTCACACTTGAATGGGAATTTATGTATATATTTCTATAATGCTTGTGCCACAGAGTGGAATATTAACAGCAATATTTATTATTTGTATTATGTTAGTGTTGACAAGTAAAATTTGTCTGAAGGTCCCATTGCACTAATCATTGCAAAGATAGTTACATCTTGAGCAGTACCTAAACATCACTCCATGAAAACATTAATAGTTCATAAGGCCAACTATCAAACTATTTTGATATCTTCCCCCTGTATCCATGTATTCCTCTATGTAGACAGGAAAAATAGGGGAATAAGAAGGAATTTTATTTCAGTTTTTTCTTTTTAGAGTAGTAAGCCACTTTGTCTGCTAGTCAAGAAAACTTCGTTTTTTCTGAATGTGCTTTTAATAGAACCTCAACAGGAAGACTGGCACTATGGCTTTAACGAGACCAGAAGACACTGTAGCAGGAATAAGCAAGGGACCACTATTACCATAATTTTAGCCCGGTTCCGTGGGTCCCGCAAGCCCACAGAACCTGGGGCATATTCGGTAATACAGTCAGGTGGCAAAGAGGCAGGAAGGAGATTCGCTTATCATCCTGCTGGATGGTTTATTCCATGCTGTACAGCCGAACTCCAAAGCAAATCTGAAACCTGATCCCGAGGGTCCCCGTTTTATCCGGGTCCAGGGAGAAAGGTGGGATTAGGGAATGGGGACCTATGGGAGAATGCCAGGGGAGTGACGAGGCTTACAGCCAACTGGGAGATTCCAACCGGGACAGACCATACCAAGGAAACAAAGCATCCCAGGGGATGCTTCTGTTCGCTCCTAACCAAAGGCATCACCAACCCCCACAGACCACGGACATTGAGCATTCACAGTGCTGTCCCAAAGTTGTCTTTCACTGTCCCCTCACTTCCCTGACCCTCCTAAAAAGAGGTCAGGTACCTTGCAGACACTGTGAGAGATGAGCTCCCTAGCACATCCTGAAAAGCATCTCCACATTTTTTCCCTGATGGACATGTAGAAAAAATCAAGTGATCCCAGATAGACTCCAGCCCTCTTTCAGCTGTCACTGATCCAAAATCATCTGGATCTCTCTCACTACCACCTCTTCTGTAAGAGGAGATCCTCCTTCACAAGAACAGAAGTTTCAGAAAATATCTAAGATTTTCAGCACACATTCAGATATTCAGTGTTTTCATTAACCTTAACATCCTAGCATGAAGAAAGCTCAGCAACTCTCTCCAGCAACTCTAACCTATTTACCTCCCTGGAAAAAAACCACTCACGCAGGAAACTCATACGCAGGTTTTAATATTCTTGGTGCTACCCTTGACTCTGCTTGAGGCAGACCATCAACAGAAGTTGTATAAAATGATTTGCAGATGTGCAAATTATTTCACTGCATAATTTTCATAGAGAATCATTCATGGTATTCACCGTATACCACAGTAATAGTCATGTGAATGTGACCATCCATATGCTTGCAGAATCTCAGCCTTAAAACACAAGTCTTGGCAAGGTATGGAGTCTCCAGGGCACTTGTGACCTAATTAAGACTGAGAAAAGAATTCTGATCTTAAAAGAGTGTTTTCATTTTTAGTAAGTTTTATTGAAAGACACACTTGAGAAGATGACATTTTCTTTTTTCTTTATTTTTGGGTTTTTGTCCATACTGCATGTATCTATTTGGGTGTCATCTGAAAGAAGCTAATTGTGAAATGATCATGGTTTTCTTTCTGGAAGATCTTGCATAGCCTGTTTCTATCCTCATCATGAAGACTTCATGCCATGCATATCAGAATATATCTGTGAAGCTGCCATCAGACAGCAAGAAACCTCCATTTCTGCTTTGTTTTCTTGAACATGGTTCCAGAAATTGCCCTTTTTCTGACCTATATATGCTTATCTCTTATCGTTCTTTATAAAATTTAAAGAGAGCATTTTTTTCTCTTTTTTTTCCCATTCTTCAGAGTGATGCTGCATCACGAGTCATGAAGTGATTTGGTGAGATGAAAAACAAAAAGCAAGAGCCCAGTGCATAAAGTTAATATTTATTTCTTAAATCTCTGGACTTGGCTCATCACATGGGAGGCATAAACAGAGCCTTCACTTTTTGTTTCTCTCTCTGAATATATATGCTGGACATTAACCTTCTTTATAATATGTTCTTATCTGCAGATGATTCTAAATACCTCCATTTTAAACTATCTTGAATGATTTCGTTTCATAATTTTTGGAAAATAATACTTGTTTGATTCAAAAATACAAAAAGGAGACTGATGTCAGATACTCTTCATGTAAAGAACTGAAAAAAAATTCTTGTATGACAGCTCTTCATATGCAATGCATTCCCAATAAAATTATGTTTGTTCACCAGCCCCCATATCCTTACAGTGCCAGCCTCCATGCTCAACCTTACAGAATTGTCATCCACCCTCTCTGGAATATGATGTACAGTGAGCAAAGGTTCAATAAACTTTCAGATATGAAAGGGAGTGTGAAGAAGTTGGGCAACAAATAGAAGTATCAGAGGGTAGAATAAATATTGCTACATGTCAGCAGCCTAACAATTGAATGTATAGCAAGAAATTTATGACAACAGCTCTGGAAGAAAGAATTTGTTGCCCCAACTGGAAATAAATCATTCAACAATATGAAGAAATCAGAAAAATAAGAATCAAGAAGCTGGAGTCAGCAGAACCCAATTTATATCTCGCGGACATCCTGAAAAGCAGGGGACCCAAAGCCGACTGACAGCAAGAGACATTGACTACTGTGGCTTTTACTAACAAGATCTTTACCACATCTGCTTGCCATGTATTTTTCCACACCTGCAAATGAAAAGTTAGTTTGAAAAGTCATGTGGTAATAGCGCATGTACAGCTATTAAAATGGTGACAGCATCAATATTTTACATTTGTTCTTGCTTCAGGGGAATTGAGGGAGACACAAGAACAGAACCTCTACACTCAGGGACATGTTATCTCAAATCCACCTGCTAAGTGGGCTGTGCTCAGTAGGTGATTGCAACTGCTGCTCTGCAGTTTCTAATCTGTGGCATTCAGACCACAGTTTCTCAGGGAACAAGGTCCCTGCCACTCCACACCAGGTCAGAGAGGGGGCCCTTGCTCCAGCCAGTACCACTGCTCCAGATATCGGATCTCATGTGGTGGCCTGGCCCTAGTGGCTCCATTCTGGGCCCAACCTTTTGCACATTGTTGGAGACTCACTTATGTGTTCTCCACCTTTCCTGGTCTAATACAATCTGATATTCACTCGTTTATACTTTTGTTATAAAAGCTGGGCATTACCAGCAGAAGTATAACAAAATCTATTTTTTGTTTGTTTATAGGTCTTTATAAACCTACTCAGTTAAATGTGGGCAGATATAGTCAATACTTCATATGTTTGGGTTGTGTTTTCAGGTAGGATTCGACCCATGCCAATCTTGTGTTATACAGGAAGCTTCATTCAGAGATTTCTAGGTTATTTTACATTAATACCAATATAGCTTTGAAGAAAATAAGGGCATTGTCCTGCAAAATTTTTATATGCAATTAGTTTATTTGGATCTCTGTGTGTGTATGAACATGCATGTGTGTGTGTTTTACGTGTTCCAGTTACATGATACAAAGGCTTGCTCAAGGATTTCAATTCCAATGTAAAATTCTAGTAGTTGTTACCCTTTCACTTCTTTGGTGTGCACTCCTTTGTATTAAAGTGGCTTTGTAATTCCTAGTAAGTGTAGGCAAGCTGCTTAAAAGCTTTAGCAAAGTGGCATCTGCATGATTCTAAGTAATTCAAACAAACTCTACCGGGTAATTTGATGATACAAATACACAAAATGCATATATTTATATTTTACACAATAAATAAACCCCTTGTGTATCACAAATCTTCCTGTGTGTTCATGGTAGAAGTAACAAATACATTTCCTTTTTCATGAGGCCATTAATTGTTTCAGTGGAACTGCTCTCATGAGAAACGAGAGGTAGCTGAAGGCTCCACAATGATAGGTATGTAACCATGTTACAACTCTAGGTCAGATCCCTCATATAAATTTAAGCTTCAGTGAAATCATGGGCAGTGTGTCAATTTATATTTTTCTCCTGCTCATATTGTGTGATTATCCTTAAGTAATTTGTATTTGACTTTTCATGCAAGCTTATATAAGGTCCAGTTCAGAATAAACTCTGTGAAATTCTCCCTGAAGGTGCAGAACTATTGCCATTAGCAGTTGATAAACAGATATTTTTAAAAGACCCTTTTCATCTTGGCTAGTAGCAAGTACAGGTATATAAATTAATCTGATTTGATTTCAAATCCATACAAGTTTCTTGGGTTCAAAAAGTTAACTGAAGCACAGAAGTTATCAGACTCATATTGGCTTATGTGAGCATGAGGAAAAGCACAAAAAGAGTAGAGCAAGGAAAAACAGAGGATATATAAAACATAATTAAATTGAAAAGGAAGTAGTGAGGAAGAGATCAAAACCAAAATTGTTTTCTGGGTTTGAAATTTATTTTGATTTTTTAAAATTGGGTTCTTTTCAGAATCACATGAGAACAAAATTTTATCCATGTTAACACTTTGTGCTGCTGTCCTGTTAAAGGCATTCTGAATAGACTTTTGAAGGTTTTATTGATGAAAATGGTTTTCTGCAATATGGTGGTAGATGTTAGAGTGATAGCAGCTTATTCCTTCTCGGATCAAAAGTACTGTGAGGGAGGAAGGAAAGTTGTCATTTGCAATTCTGCTCATTGATTTTCAATACTGTTGTTAAAAGACTGTGTTGGGATCAAAAATTCAAAATGATTTTTTAATATTGACGAATAATCACATATGATTTTTTCTAATTCCAGGGAAATGGGTGTTCACATTCCTTGTACTAACAATTATGATTTAAAGGATTGAAAAAAATGTAAAATTAAATGGTTTTTATATGTTATGACTAGTGTTTCCATTTTATTCAGCACAGACAACTGCTTCAAATTGCATTCTCAGATGCTACTCAAATACTACTCCAATACTGCACTTTCAGCCTTGCATTTCTCTATTTGGATTTTCTCCCCCAAGTTTCCCAGAATTTGTCTTTACTCTGCCTTCTGAAAGTCAAGCAGTTTACATTCTTGCACTTCTCAGGCCGCTCAGCACTAGCACCCTTGCAAACGAAACACTCCCAACTCTTCTCCTTTTCCTTCCTGTAACCAGATGGCTTTGGCTGCTTCATGCTTTCCTTTTTATCACCTCAGATGTTTTGGATATTCTGCTATAAACCTTGAATTCCCCATATACTCTTGGTTTAAGGACCTGGTTTAGCTTGCAACCATGCATATTTTTTTCTCAGTTTGTGGTTAACATAACCATTGATCACAACAGTTACCTTTTGTTAAACCAGCTATCCTCATTTTAGTCATAAAGCAACAGTTCCTGGTAACTAATCAAGTAACAGTCTCATACTTTAACAAGCAATTCCACCAGAGTTTTCCTTAACCAGAGATGAAGCCTGCATCCAGAAGTGCATTAATTTGGAGGAAGGAAAGAACTAAAGCATGTATCTGTTATATATTCATTAGTGAAATGAGACTTTACATTTACTTACAGGAAGAAAAGTCAGGGTTTAAATCTGCCACATACACACTGCCACTGTGTAATTTGGCTTCTGAAGGACTTTTCACAGAACAATCCTTACAGGTTTAGAGACAGGATGATAAGCTGTATTCGCTCAGTGTAGCTGCAATACTCAGGATCAAACTGATTGCCATATCTGAAGTAAAGAAAGAATCCAACTCTTCCACATTCATAATCACTGGGATAATAAATACCATTTCATACCTTGACAGCTTGATGAGGCTAGCCTTGAGGATTTTGTTTGTTGATTTCTTTCCCTTCACAGCTGAAACTATTCATTATTGTGTTTGGAAGACCAAAACTATATTTTTTAACAAATACATCATTCATTTAAAAAAGAAAAGAATGTTCAAATCTGGCTTCAAGGCTTGCATTACATTTGGACTATCAGAATCCTTGAATTTCATCTCTCTTGGTTACCCAAAATTTATTTTCTTTTTAAAAGTATATGAGACCTACCTAAAGAAGGAATAAGTGATATGAGTTAAAAAAAAAAAAAGGAAAAGAAAGGGAAAAACCTCACCAGATGAAAATATTCAATCTGCCTTTGCTTTTTTTCTCAGTGTTTACTGATGTTTCCCACTATTTGTTCATATTGCAAAGTGTAAGCCAATACACTGAATAAGAAAACAAAGAATTAAAATTAAATACTCTATTATTATAACAAAAATTCAGGAACTTGAAAGAACAGCAAAGTGTTGATGTCTCAGAACAGCCATTTTAGCTCCAGCAATGTAAACATGCCTCTCTATAGATAAAGTTAAATTTCTTTAGTAAAATAACATTTTGGAGCATGCTGCAATGGATAATTACAAGAACCCAGGCACTTCAATGAGGCTGACAAGTTGTGACAAGGGAATTATGATTGTTTTAAAAACTTAGAGTCAAATGTTTTATTGACACAAATGATGTCTTTACAAAAGAAGTTATTTGAAAATACATTTAAATATAGCACATAGTAATGGTAGAGGTGGATAAAATTAGATGAACATCAAATATATTTTTATATCAAATTTAGAAAAAAAGTTTCAGAAGAAGAGAGAGCATAATAAGAGTACTTTCTTCAGCCATATACTTGCAAAATATCATTTAATTCTTAAGGTTAAAGACAGTCTTGTTATTTTCAGCGACAAGGTATAGTAGGGGCTTGCAGTAAATTATTTTCAAGCTGCTTTTAGTGTTAAGTTCTATAAAAAATCATGCACATTGTCTTGCAGGTTTTGAAAAGAAGAAAATGCAACATATGCCGGAAAAAAAGAGAAGGCTTTCCCTTTAGACTTAATAAACATCATCACTGTGTGAGATTTTGTACTGAAACAGACACATACTAGATTTCTCCAATTTACCATACATGTGTTAAGCCAAACAATACAATGCTATGCTCTCTAAAATCCTTATTTTTGCTTTCCACAGTAGGCCAGAATTTTCAAGAGAAATAATTATCGTACGCCTGGATCCTGCTTTTATCTTTGATATTTCAGTTATATAATTTGACAGTTATGAGATAAATATTGATGAGAGAATGTTATCACAATTAAATGTATGGACAAAATTACATGACTGCAACACTGTTTGGGAAATAAGAGTGTCACATACTCATTTTAAAAATAAGGTTTATTGCTTAGTTTTCTCATAAGAGAAACCACTCATATTTCTACTGACATGACAGTAAATCTAGATGTTGAGGCAGCCACAGAAACCTGGGAAGGGGTAGAATTTAGTTCAGGGAGTGTTAATGTGCCAAGGTCTCAAAGAGAAAAATGTGGCAGCAATAGAGATGGGCTTTTCTTTTAGTCTTGAAGATAAATCACGAAACTACTACATCTCCTAAAATGCTAGCGTTCCATTTGTAACAATTATCTTTGTATCAAAGAAAATCTTGGAAGCTGTCACTCACTCTTTGTTTTCCTACTACTCTTTCTGTTACTTTCTGATGGGCAAATGCTAGTGCATACAAAGAAAATAGCTATATTTTTATATTAATGATAATTAGTTGCACAGAAGATATTTATTTTCAGTGGATAGTTTTTTGCTTGTTTTTAATGTATGTTCAGATAATGAAAATCACACCGGAGAAGAACATTTTCTAAAGGTATTAATGAATTTTGAGTAACACTGAGAGTGAGAGCCAGTGGAAATACCACAGTGACAAGAAACAATTGAATCTTTCCAGAGACGTTAAGCCATGTGCAGACCACATCTAAAGCACCTATAAAAACCTGTACATATAACACAATTCCATAACAAAAAAAAAGAATATTAGTCCTATTGTGTGGTTAGAGATCAGATTAAACCTTATTCTCTCTGTAAAACATAACCTCACTGTCACAAAAAATAAATAAATCAATACATGGAATGAAAATGAAGCCTCTACCACAAAGCAGGCTCATGGCTTTGGCTAAACAGTATCAGGAAGGAATTCAACATGGAATCTGATCACAAAACCTTCCATAAATTGTCACTTCCTAGCTCTGTATATTTAACAGAGTCAGAGGGGGTAAACAATGGGCTAATAAATAAATCCATGGAAGAACCCGTAGTTTGGAACAAGTGATAACAATGCTTGCTCAATGTTAAAGGCAAATTTAACAAACCAAGACTCTTGAAAATTAAACTATGTAGAAGAAGCCTGGCAACAGCTGGCCCACAGCTGGTATTAGTTAATGTACCTATTCTAATTTACAGAAGCTGAAACTGGCTGACATTAAATTCACTTGTGAGTTGGGTCTAAGGCTGGCCTAAGCTCTTGGTTTCTGAATGCTCAAGCCAAGTGCCTGACTGGATACTGTGAAACTACCTGTTCAGTCAGGAAAATTCCTATTCAGGTCCTGTACTGGGGACCTCAGAAGCTGTTTGGAAATATTCTCTCTATTCTGAAATGCAGAAATCTCAGAAGATTGATGTTTTTTTGGACAAGGACTATATATATCATTTATGGCTACCTTTTAAATATTTTCCTTCTATGCCCAATACTTCAGAGGAATCTGCCACTGTAAGTTTTCTGTAGTGTCTTACAGATGCTGTCATTGTCTACCATTAAATATTTCTTAATCTAATCCTCAAAGTGTGTTGTTGTTGCAGAAGCCAGAAAACTGATATTAAGCTTGTTCATCCTTTAAAAAATCATTATTCTGATAGTCTTTATCACAAATTAGAAATCTCACTCTGAAGTCTACTAATACGATTTTTTTAAATTGCATATAGCAACGGCTTTATTCATTAATTTTTTTTCCCACTTCACTGGGGTTGTTGGTAGATTCATGTACTGATCCAGCCAAAATCAATTGCACATCTGAAGCATAAGACAATGTACAATAAGAGTGAGAATGCAGAGAAATATTGAAAAATGCCTATATTTTACAAAAACAATATCTTTGTAGTAGATATACTTATAAACTATGATTTACCTGAATATTTTTAGTTATTTGGTTTATTATTTACAGGAGAGATAAGCCAGATTAAGGGATGTATTTGAAGTATCTTATCAGTGAAAGTTTCAAGCTTGTGGATAAGAATGAAAAAATTGTTATTGTCTGTAACTAATGAAACACAAGAGTTTCAGCACACAATAATGAGTGTCAGAGTCAGAGGAGTCAGAGAAACAGACTTCTGAAGTATTAAAACTTTTTATTGTCTATGTATGAAGAAAGTGATTTATTAAACAAGTTGCGGAAGAACAAAAGGAAAAAAATGCCCATTCTCTTGAAATGCATTTTCCCTAGCCTCCCTAAAAATATATTTATAAACCTGTACAATAAATAGAAAAGGTAAGCAAAGAATAACATTAGAATGTGCCCTTATAAAAAAAAAAAAGAAGTGCAAAAAATCTGGCCAGCTGGTAAAAAAGTAGAATTAATGTGCCTTTGTGTATCAGATTTGCAAGAATGCAAATATTGCAGCTTTTGGTCAGCTGGTTTAAAGATTAATTTCAAACAAGTAATTATTTTCCTTAAGGAAATGGACTAATAATAGACAGGTCATAAGCATGAAAACAGGGCTGACTCTGCCATAAAAGCAGAATAGGTTGCCAACTAGAGCAGCAAAATATTGAGGGCAGCAAAATTAATTGTGAACATAGTTTGTGGGTCTGCAGATCTTTTTCCTCATTGTATTAAACTGCAAGTCTTTTGGACTTGTGTGCAGTTGTATGGCTAAATCAGTAGATCAAGTGAATTTTATTTAAATGATGTTTTAAAACTACAGTTATATCTGAAAAAAACTTTGTGTTATTATAAAATATAATACCAGCAATGTAAATTTGTTTTAAAATACATCCTTACTTATCATACTACAGAGTTTTCTTTCACAATCCCCTAAATTTTTGCTTAGAAGAGTAGTGTTAAATATAAGATTTTGCCCCCAGAAACCCAACAGACACAACAAAACCCTAACAACAAAATAAATTATTTGATAATTTCATGTTTGGTTGCCTGTCTTCAGACATCCAAAAGGCCTCAAGCTATCAAAGCTTTGTCTGAAAATACATTGTTTTGATCCAAGTCCATTCGTCTATATCTGCCATTTGCCACTTAGTATTATCCAATTTTGATTTTCTTTATCCTGAATAATGTGGCATCATCAATAAAACTTCTTGTCCCTGACCTTTGTAGAATGTATGTCTTGAACTTAAACCTGATCTGATATGCACACTAGTAACTCAGTGTGGGTCTGAGTAGTGTAAACCTTACTTCATGATGCAGGATTTTGAGTAGTAACCTCAATGTAAGAAATTCTGCGTTGGTATAGTTCAGACCATCAGGAAGGCGCATAAAAAGAAAAGTGATATAAAAAGGTACAGTACTGTATGAGTTAAGGTATCCGGGAAACTGGCATCCAGGTTTCTGTTGTCTGAAGTGCGGGTGGACTAGAACACAAATAGCATTGTGGCTTAGCCATGGAAGCATCACCATTTCCTTGTAGCTGCAGTATTCAATTTACACTGCTGCCATGAATTGTTGACAAAATGCCAGCAGTAATCTCGTATTTCCAAGCTTTTTTATTCTCTTCTAATTTGCTCTTTTTCTGTTTACTACCTTGAATTTTTCAACTTTTGTAATGGAAAGATGTACTTTGATATACCAGCTGAGGTGCTAATTCCTAGTTTTCTTGGTGGACAATGTTGGAATTCCATGTGGACTAAGCCCAGCAACACAGTTGATGTAAAAGAAAAAAAAAGTAACAAATTCAAATAAATTTACAAGACTTGAAATTACCATATTACAAATTAATTACATCACTGGCCTTTTCTGTTTCCTTTTGTTGTCTGACTTTCATAAGATGGCACGTATTTGTACCTTTGCAAACTGTCCTGAAAATTGTAAGGTTTACATGATTTGAGGATGCACATTCTGCAAAACAATAGGACTTGTCTTCTAAACTGCAATTGAAGAGCAGTGCCACAGTACGGAAAATCTTTGATGAGGGCCCATATGTGAAGGTGAACAGCTGTAAGGACACAGATTGTTGTTTGCATGCAAAAACTACAAGATGGATGAGAGGAGGGAGAGAATTGTAGGAGGGAGGGAGGGAGGAAGGAGGGAGAGAGGAAGGAAGGAAGGAAGGAAGGAAGGAAGGAAGGAAGGAAGGAAGGAATTAAATTTTGTAGAGAAGAGGTTAATTTCATACATGAGTTATGAAAAAGCAAAAGACATCTGGGCTAAAAAAGAAACATCCCTACCTCCCAGACAGAAATGATGAAGGGACTACATAAGGAAAGCAAAAGGAACTGCAGTATATATTTTAGAACTTCTAATGTTTCCAATTGTTACTGTGAGGTTTAACTTGGCAGTGACATATTATTTTGGCACGTTGTCATTTTTACTTTCATTATGGTTAAGACTCAGCAGAGATGTTATGTCAATGTTATAAGGACTATGTTTAAAGGAACTTCAAGAGCACATTCTAGTGCTGCTGTATAACATCATTTATAAATGTATTTACATCCATCAGTGTCATCCAGAGTTGCTATAAAACACAAGTTCTGGGATTTGGATGGTTTGGAACTGTACAGACGTAATACACTGGATACGACAATAGTAATTTACTAATTAACTGTGCCAAAAACTTTTTACTAACTTAAATAGCAAATTTATCTAGTCGGGGGTGCAAACCTTTCCAGACTATCTAGATAGATGCACATTGCATTCCCCATTTTATATTTAAGAATTTTTCAAAATATTTTCTAATGCAATTTCTTATATCCCACACATGATTGATAAAGCACATGAAAGATACCAGTAAATAAAAAACGATATAGTGGTCAGACCCTTCAGGAATTGTTATTGACAAGCCAACATGAGTAAAACGTATAACAAACCATCAGCTTATAAAAGATATGTTATAAAACTGTGACTCTTTTGGCGTATTTCAATTTTTAACATTTTACCATGCAAAGAAGTTGCAATCTATCAAGTTATTACTGATCATTTTTTCTCCATTTTCATGCCAACAACTTCATGCCTTGCCTATGAACAGGTTGTGCATCCACTTTCCTCCCTCTGCAAAATTTGGATAAAAACTTTCATAGCTTGTTAACTGGCAGATCATTGTGTTTCTTGAGATTGTGCTGTTACTTCATGATCTCTGATGCTTATATTAAATTTCTTTGTGTCATACAAAAACTTGTTTTCCAAATCACAGAAGAAATTATTGCAAGTTTGTGGTTTTGTGGGTCTGCTGGGAGCAGTACATTTGTTCAGTTTATAGCAATGGAAATTGGCCACACACATGCCAAAGGAGTTCATTACAACAGATAATCAAGTGTTACTGTAGTGGGACAGCTCTGAGAGCCCATGTGCAATTAAGAGATACCTAGAAGGTTAAAGAACAAAATTCACTGCTCTGGAAAAAAAAAAAAAGGGAGACAATAAATGGAAGCAGACATAATTGATTTGGATGACACGATGCATGCTGCAATTTGTTGCTCTGTATTGAGGCAGAATGGTGGTAGAAGTTCTGTAATTGAAAAGCAAGTGGTGAGAAAATTGAAGGGTTTCTCTAGTGCAGAAGTGGTTGCTGTCACTTTGGGAACTGACTATCCCAGGCCTTTATAGTTTGATTTTCCAGATTAACTGTCAGAGACAAATGGTAATATTCTTGTGATGCTGTTTATCTCACTATCTCAAATGCATCTGAACTTATAGCTGATTTTCATTGATTTGTGTTTCCGAATTGTGTTAAGAACACTGATGTCTATAAGCTTACCTTCAGTCTTTGGTTTATTGTTGAAAAGCTGGCAGAAAAATGACACACAAAAAAGGTAAGTGACATAACAGCTTTTTTTTTTTTCCTACCAATGTGTGAAGTACCTCATGAAAAACTGTTTTCATTCATATAACGTTGCAAAGAAAGTGATGTGAATCACATGATTATCAAATAGTGGTGATGTACATGATGATGGATACAGATGTACACAAAGATACAGTCATCAATCAAGTGCCAATTTCATTTTTATCCTCTCTACTAAACATTTAAGGATAAAATGGAATAACATTACAAGATCCCATGAGTTTTGCTCAAAATATTTTGCAGGACACTCCATAATGCTGCTGATTTGATCATTTAGATGAGGCACAGGACTGGAACACATTTTTTCTCCTTTCCTTAAGGAACTCTTTTTCCTTAGCTAGAAAAATGCATAAAGATGCAGGGCAGGAGGTGAGTCTAAGATATACAAGGAAACAAGTTACAGACCCAGGACTAGAAAGCATGTTTTATCTCACAGGTTAGATATAATCACAAAAATTTCATCATTTTTACCAAACAATCTTTCTGAATATGGGTTGCTTCCTCCTTTGCAACTGCACAGACTTCAAAGTCAGGTTCAACTACCAGGGAATTTTATCAAATTTGCAAACATAAACAGTGATTACTGAGAATATGGTCAGATCAGGCTGTGAACAAGAAATCCATGAGTGTTTTTAAACGGCAGAACTATGTATAAGCCAAACCAAACCTATGTTCTTCATCAGAAAACACTTTTAAAAAAATCCAAATGTGTAAAGGTAGAACACAATTAAACCAGAGACAGAAAAATCTAGTGAGCAGCTCAGTTTTCTTCTCTTTTCAATTCTACCATGCATGGTGTTACAACAGTAAAATAGAGTGAGACACCTGGCTGGCACCCAACATTCATTGGATTCCTCAGCTCTGAAAGAGCAACTGTCATTTCTGCTGTCTTCTGCCTGCTTTGCAGCTCACTCCAGAGTTCAGGAGGGGCTAGTGGAGCCAAGAAGTCCTGCTGCCTTGCTAAAGATTCTCCCTTAGCAAAGGACTATTTACCTTTGCTGGACCTTCACAGGACTTGCACAGGCATAAGAAGAATTTCTTTTACTCTGCCTAAGGGCATACCTCTACCTTGTCCTTTCTACAAACACTTGTCTTTGCATCACTGACTGCATGAGTATTCTCTGATCTTGATCCTCCCAGGTCCATGCTCTATGCAACAAGAACTGATTGCATTATATATAGGTGCTATAAATATTATTTTTGTGCCTTTCCACTAATTTGGGGTACATATGGAAAGCTGAAGAGGAATTCAGTCTGTAATGGTGTTCTTTGTATCCTATAAACAGACTCCCCTGGTTATACACTATAATCTTCTTCAGGTATAAGACCAAGGCATTGTGATTGGTCTTCTAACTATGTAAGTACAGACCTGTCCATTGTGCAGGCGTGAAAATCGTAAATGATGGGAAGGTGTGGCTGGAAAGCTCTTAATGGACATACTGATTAATCTGTTGATAAACTGGTACTGGTCACTGGGATTTGTTTCAGGAGTTTTCGCAGGAATTCATAAGTACAGACAATTTAGGCTTTCAGTAACTTCCCATATTAGCAGATGTCAGAGAGCAGAACAGCCCAAATTATTTGTAGCCTAATTAATAATCACATTTTATTGAAATACTTTATTTACTTTTCTAATTCACAGTTATTTCATGGATTATAAAATCACGTAAGGAAAAAATATTTCAGTTGAGAGTAATTGAGAGAGTGGTATGATTATCTGGTGACAATCAGGATTGTAAAGACAATATTGCATAGTGATGCACTTGGGATTAATGCACTTGGGATGTAAAAAATATATTCAAAATGCCTTTTAATTGGTGACCAACAGTCAAGGATATGTCATAACTAAAGAAGTAAGGAAGGGGAACAAGGAAGATGTTGGTGAGAAAATCTTAACTTGAAATAATTAGAGAGGCAAAAACCTAGTGTCGTTCTCCATACCTGTCCCAAAGAACCAAGTCTCAGCTGCCCTCTCTTTAAGTCATTTCACACCTAACAATAACTTTAAATGTCCCCTCTCTGACGTCTGTCCTTGTGTTCCTACACCTCTCTACATGTCACATAGTGGCACCATTGCTCACATCAGTAAAGCTGTTTAAATTCCCCCTCTGAAAATTCACATGCATCACTAATGTCTGTGCTGGAATCCATCTGTGTGCCATGCAATGCTCCCTCTGTCTGTTCTTATCAACACAGCGGAAAGATAAGGGGAGACAACCATGCGCAATTTCTTATTAATCATATAATCCAACTTAATACATTACGTTTGTTTTGAATTTTACTACTATGTTACATAATTTTTTCAAACTTTCTATTCTTCTTTTTCCTCTTCGCCTTTCCTTTCTTCCCCTGTCTACAGCATCTCAAGAATAAAATTTTCACACAGAATTTGGAAGTGGTATCTACAAAAGAGAGTGGTTCAAGCACAGCAGAAATTTGCACATTAACTTTCTTATTTTACGCCTCAGTGAAAGGAAAAAAAAGAACCAATTGGAAATTCACACCAGGTTTGCGACTTCCAAAATGTCTCCCTCTCATTTAACAATCCATATAAATAATACTGTTTCTCTAGGAAGACAAAATAGGTTTTAAAGTTTCTTTCAAATCTTCTTGCCATAGAAAAAAATGATGAGATTACAAAAGAAATTCCACACAGGAGAGCTTTGGTACTGCCACTGTTCCAGTAATGCCAGAACAGATTCATCTCTGGAATTGCTCTAATCTGTCCTTTTTTTTATAGATATGATATAAAAAATATGTTGCTCTTTAAAAAAGATTTTTCTTTTTTTTTTACTTTTTCTCATTATTGTATCATCCATTCATTCACCATAGGTTGTCTTATTCATAGTTTTTATTCATGTACTGGATTAAAGTGTGTGGTGGGATAAATCTTACACTGATATAATACACCATTTTTACTACAATTCAGAGCTTTCAGCCAGAATGGGTTCCCCACTGACTAAATTAAATCATTCAGGATAAATGCAACTTAGCACACTTTTCCCCTTTTCTTCTTTGGTAACTCTAAATAAATATATCTATGTACATAAAAAAGAGAGGCAACCATAACATATAGCATGATCTATGTGCAAAATATGAAGGGTACACAAGTAGCTTTTCTTCCCTTATTTCCTTCACACAATTAATTAGTATGTAAAAAAAAAATCCTCTTTGTTTTTAAGAGGAAAAATCTCTACAAAGAAAGGGGATTTTTCAATTAATAACCTCACTCTCATGTTTGAGTAGGAAAACTGAAGAAACAAAACTTGTTTAGTAAAGAACCTTAGAAGTTCTTTGTTAACTATAAGTTCTTTGCAAGCTTTTAAGGTCTCCATTTTAACAGCACAGAATAAAAACAATCCGATTGTATTTGTCTATGTAGACAGGTATGATAAGGTTTGACTTTTCTCCAGGTTACTCATATAGAAAAATGTATGCCTCACATTTTGACCTGAAGTGGGATTGGTTCACATGCCTGTAGTCTTGAGTGGTATGAACTGAAACTGCATTTAATCAGAATTATTTTTGTCTTCCTGACTGTGGAAAAGGAGAGAAGTTTTCACATTGAAAAGCTAGGGAGAAATCAATCATGAATGTTAAAATAGTTTGATGGGATCACTTTAGGAAGTCTCTTAGTGCTGATGAACACAGATGTGCATGATTATATACCCGCAGGAACCTAAAATATCACTGTCTGAATGAAGCACAACACCCTGTTGTCTGTCAGTCTGGGCCACACTTAGACATTTGGCTCAATTCCAAGACCAAATGGAAAGTAGTTTGGGGACAGGAAATTTTTTGTTAACTTAAGGTTTATTGAGGGCTTAGGTTTTGAGGGTTTGATTTATTTTGTTTGGTTTTCTGAAGTTATAAGATACTTAGTGAAAATGGTAACTGAAAATGTTATTTAGTATATTAGATTCCAGTGTTCCATGCTTCAAAAATTAAATGAGAGATTTAGTTACTCTTATGGGATACATGTTACTTTTTTTGAATATGTTGAAGGAAAAGAGCTAAAAACTCCACGCATTAAGAAGTCAAGACAAAAACTAAAGAAAACATATTTACATGAACTAAATAAATCTCAATCGAGCCAGGGAGAGCAGAACCATCTTCTTTCTTTCCCTCATGATCAAGGTGTCCAATAAGCATGTGGTAAATGAGGCCATACAACAATTAAATACTCATGTTATCAAATAAAATTTTAAGCAACATTTTCACATATTACACTGTAAAATAAACAATCATTCAGATTCGATTGGTCTAGTAAGAACATTGTTAGTTTGCATTTTTTAAGAAGCATATCACAAAATTGCCAGTTTATTCTATGTTGTGAGGAGTGGCAGTACAACTCAGAAACCTACAATGAACTGAATGCATGTGCTGCACTTGGTCATATTTTTGGACTGGTAAAGAAGCTGTTGTGGTTTGAAGACAAACACAGTGAGTAGAAATTTGAGGAAGACACTCAAGTAGCTGTAAGATGAAATAGTGAGAGCAAAGATCATTGCAAATACCTGAGGTCTGTTATCTGCTTCTGTTTCACTCCACACTCTCTTTTCTTCAATTTTGCATATCTGTTTTGTCAATACTTGAAAGAGTTATCTTTAAGCAGAAACATTTTAAACAGTTAAAGCATAAAAAAAAAGGAGAAACTAATTTTTTATATTAAAACCTGTCACAACCCTTCAAAATGTTAACATTTATCTCCATTTTGCATAGATACACTTCAGACAAATCTATGAAGCTTTATGTATGTTGACATTTTTCTCTGCCAAACAGCTATATCTTGACTGATGTATCAGAAACATCATTTGCATTTGCTTTTGGTAAGAAAGAAATATATTTCTGCTAAAGCACTCTAGCACCAGGACTCCTGGTGCTTTTGAGAACTCTTCTTTCATTTCACTTCTTCCTTTCTCTGACCTTCCTGAAGTCCTTAGATACCTTAAATCTCTACATCCCTAACTCATGACATTGAAAATAACAATTTCTTCACTTCACCTTCAGCCCTCCCCATCCCAAAAGAGAGAGAAGGAACCCCCCCACACACATACAGACACAAAACTCTATTCAATTAAATCCTTTCCCAGATCCTTGAGGGATCCAGCCACACACACCCACCAACCCTCTGAACTCTGAATATCATCAAGGACTCCTTCTCTGTCCGTGCTCATTCTCTGTTTTGGCAGGGCTGGCTCAGAGGAGCCCCCATTCCCCTGGATTGCTCCCATCTGTCTGTTCATCTGCCCTGCCCTAGCCTGAGCTCTTCACAGCATCACAAAGACAAGGCACAGGCAGGCACCCTGATGTGCCATCCTCACATACCCTAGCTCGCTTTGCAGGGGAGAGGGAAGGCGTGAGAAGGTGGTAGACTACTTACCAACATTCTGTGTGCACATAGCCCTCAACAGGCCGTGCCTTTGGTCCTCTTGCCTTTGCACCTTGCAGACTTTGAAGAAATGTCTTCTGCACTGCCAAAGATGCTAAAACTTTCAGAGACATTGGAAAAGGGTAAAACAGAGAGGAAAAAGGGGAAAGGAAGGAGTATGCAGCTTTGAATGAATTTCTTTAACTTTCTTGTGATTTATCCTGCATTTCCCAGAGGGCTCAAATTTGCTCTGGAAACTGGGGTATAATAGTATGTCTGCTGCCTTCTACAGGTCAGTGACACAATACCAACACTCGGATGAAAAAAACATTCCAAAGCAAATACTATTTCAAATGAATTGCAAATAAGAAATGTAGGGCACTAATGAGGTGTGGTAGATTTCTTATTTTAAAACAAAAGGGATTTTAATTCAAACAGGAAACTTTCTCATGACATAACTTTACTGTAAACATACTATAACAGTAAAGTGACATCTGTTTTGTCAGTATTTAAAATTTGTACTCTTTTTAAAGTTTCTGTTAAAAGAGCTATTTTGACAAAATTGCCCCAGAAAGAACATACAGTATTGTTCTATATTCTGAACAAAATTATCAGCCAAAATTTGTGGCCATGTAGAATAAAACATTCAATAAATGGCAGTTTCTTCTAAGGAGGAATATTTTTTTTTTCCTGCTCACAGATCCATTTCATATTAGAACAAACTCAATTTCCATCTGGCCTTAAATCTCTTCTTTGCCTTTTTCTATTCTCAGCAGTGGCTCATATTATATGCAGTGCCCTCTTTTCACCTCACTTTTAGTCTACTTCACAATTTGCAGTTCCACAGGATTTCCCCTAAATAACTGGTGATATAATTTTACCCACACTTGCCTTGCCTATACTTCAGATATGGGGTTCTTTTTCAAAGCAGAGCCTTCAGTGCTTTCAGCTACTTAACAACTGAAGGAGATTAAAAGTTTGTTAGGTTTGAATAGAGATTTAGCACTACAGGCAGTATTTCACTTAAAAACACCTCTTCATTGAGCCCCAGTTTTCTCATTTTTGACAGCTTTTTCATGAGCTGGACAGAAAGTTAATGTGGTAGCCAGGTTTCCATTTCTATAGCTTGGGAATGGGCTTTTGGGATGTCACAGCTCCAAAGAAAGCTCCATAGTCCACCAGAGTTTCTTCCATTTCCAGAACCTCAACATAATTAATGGCTCATCTAAGACAGACCCCTGACACTGCACATTTAACAAAGCTGCTCAAGAACTGTAAGGCCCAGAGATGCCACTACTGCTTCACACAATTATCTTACAGAATTTCATCAGCACTGCCCCATTCCATTTCCCTATTCGTTTCTCAGTGACTATCACAAAGGTTTCATCCAGTCTAACAGTATATTCTTCAAATAAAAGCAGGTTGGCCCAAATATTGCCCGTACAGATGCTGGTGTAAATCCAAATTTGATTATGTCAGTAGATATCTTTTATGTGCACTCCTGTGCTAGTGAAGATTAAATTTGAATTCTTTCTAACAAAGACAATTCATTTGAGCCTTTGAACATTTCCATTTCTAGATCCTTGCCATACTGCCTAATTCTAATTCTTTTGTGGAAATGCATGTTGCACTTCTGCCACTCAGCTTTGATTGCAATTTTTCTTATCATTTGCCAAGTACAGCTCTGATTTCTGCACACAACCTTGCTTGGTCAGGACATTCAAGCCTGTTAATATTTCCATTTCAAAGCACCTTCAGCAAAGTAGCAGCAGCAGCAGCAATTCATCTCTTCACAGGATGCCATCTCTGTCTGTAATGACTGTTTCATCAATGTCCAGGACAGAACATCTATAACCCTGATCCGTGTTTTTCTTTCCTTCTTCATTCACTTTCCCCTGATCTTGAATTTTTGCTTCCCACCTGAATTCATACTAAAGATAAGGTTTTATTCTAAGTACCTTTGGAAAGCTACAGAAACTTGTTTTAATTTCAATCATACAAGGATGTTAACTATTATAAAATTTGGATGATTTGTTTTAATCTGCTAAATAACTAAACAGATTTTATGGGGCTTAGAATAATTTTCCCCTACAAGAACACTGACATCTTGAGTTGATAACACAACTAACCAGGTTCAAGCAAAAATTTCAAGTTCACGAAATTTAACTTTTTTTTTTTTGTTCTTTAAATAGCTTGATTGCTTTCCTTGTAATACACTTTATTAAAATATTATAACATTTTTTTGATTTTGTGATGATGTGTTGATATTATGTTGTGATTGCACACTAATCATTAGAGTTTTTATTTACATATGTATTTGCACAAAACATGTCTATTTACTCAATAGAGCTTTTGCATAATATACACATAGACTAGAATATTGTGCTAAATGCTATTGTATTACCACCATTTATTTGGATTTATTTGGTGGGGAAAAAAGTGCATTCACTAGTTCTGTCTTTGCAAATCTGATAAAATAGTTGAGATTTTTTAAACCCCTGCATGAAATCCTATGATGTAGTGAACATAGTAACAGGGGTTAGATCAACAAGGTGCTTTTTACATTGTAAATCCCTAATACTGCAAGATTATTTATCAGGTTTTTTTGTTTAATGGTGTGAGCATATAATTGACAGTGCCGTAACCACGTCAAAGGTTAATTGTATGCTTGTCCTCTTTCCTGAAACAGAAATGTTAGCTACTTCTTTGTTGTAGGATCAGGGTCTCTGGTGTGGTAGGAGGAACAGATATTACATTTCCTAAATTTGGAAAGGTTTACAAGGTGCTTCACTGAAAAGAATGAGAAAACAAAACTTAAGAAGATTAAATGAAAGGGTCTCAGTCTTGTGAGGATACAGAAAACTCAAAACATCTTCACACAGATTTGTTCAGGGCAACTATTTGATGCTACAGGTTCCATTTACAAGCCACTTTCCTTATCAAATTGTCAGGCTTGCATTTGCAGATGTCACCTTGTGAGAATACTACAGTGTAGAATTCTTACGGGATAATTAATCAACACTTTTCAATGTAATTAGTCATTCCAATATGACATATTAATGTATATTTATAATTGAAGTACTTAAACTACTGTCAGGTCAATGCATGTCATCTACTATTTTTCAAACCATTCATAAGTCTTTCAAAAATGACCACAGAAAAATGGCATTGTGCAGCAGAAAAAAATTATTATAATGTAGGAAAAAATGTTAAAATAAAAAAGTATAATATAATGGGATTTTTCAGGCATTAAAATTATTCAGTGTTTATTATAAGTATCCATTGTCACAAATTTAATTTAAATTCCAAAGAAAAACACAACCAAAACTTTGTCCCAGTCATTGCTGAGAAGGATAAAACATTAAAGAATCAATGTGTGTAGTATTTTAACACGATCAATGTAGGAGTCACTAACAAAATATCACCATTTGGCAACAATTTTCACAGTTACCAAAGCTTCTTCAGTTATTTGTCATTATAAATAAATAAATAAATAAACAACCAAAGAAATAAATAAATAAGCTGTATTATAACTGTTAGTAAATACTGACATCTTTATTGATGGCTATGGACAAGATCTTGCCACTGTGAAGGCCAATAGAAATTATTTCTGTTAAGTTCAGTGAGGCCAGATTTTCAGTCCATGTATGTGACATTTCACATAACAGACAAAATAAATTACTTCAGACTCTCAGTTCCAAAACCTGCATAATACTTTTTTTATGTGTTGAATGAAACTTATAACAGATGAAGTAGAAAAATGTTTTCATGAATTACAACTGCACGGGAATATTAGAAACCTGGGTAGTGAGAATTCACCATTGAACAACCTCCTGGCAAATAGGAACCCGGAAAGACATTCTGTAAACCAAAGAAATCTTATTAGAATCATATCCTTCAGAATAATTAAAGGAAAGGTACAGGCAGCATTTTCTGGAATTGTATCTTATGATCAAAATATTTACATCCATGTTCCTGTTCTGTAGAGAATACAAGATTTTATTCTATGTTTTAACAGTATTAGAATAAATTATACAGTCTGAATGAAGTTAAATCATGCAACTGGTCATAAAAAAACCCTTTTTGGTAGAATGCTTGCCTTTTGTTTTACTATTTTCTATTTTCTCTCTTGATTCTTTTTTTCTATTCAGAATTGTATAGCTGGGACCCACTTTCACTCAATTTTTTATGAAAAGAAATATTGCTACTGTAATCTGTCCCTCAGAAAGAAGAAATATCATCAACATTATTTCTGTACAACTCCCACTTGAACTTGGGGACTTGTATTACACATTTGGCAGCAGAGTCGAAACAGATGCCATCTCTGAGGTCCTGAACCTCAAATTTTGGAATTTATGTCTTTGCAAAACAATAAAACATTTGATTTGTCAGTGCAGTTTCATGCAGAGATTCTTTCTTAGTCGTTTTTTCAAGCAATAAACTAGATACACTTTTTTATTCTGACATCCATCATCTTCATGTAAATCCTTTGCAGTCTGTTCCTAAATGGTTCTCTGGTATGAAAGTGAATGCACTTCAAGTTCTTATTAATCTTTTTACACCTTTATTCCCAGGAACAATATCAAAACTTATGCTGGAACTTTATGTAACAGCACATAATAAAGATTTGAAAGACCTCAGGTCTCCTATCAGTTCCTTGGTTTTGAATGCATATTTCAGTAACCTGCATTCTAATGTGTTTTCTACTTTATGTAAACTTTGGAGAAAGGCCACAGCATTAACTAAAACTGTAGTTTTACCATCTGGGCCTGGTTTGTTCAGAAGTACAGGCAAAATTAAACTGTTCCATGTATGAGAGACAAGCTCAATCTGTGCCAAGCAGTTGAGGTGGGAAAAAGAGTTCACTAGTTGGAGCTGCCACTTCCCTATGTATTTTATCCTTCTGTACCTTCAAGACCTAACCTCAAATTTGTTCAGAGTCACTGGAATTTACACAAGGCTAAAATGTTCTTTTCACAACTCTTTAGTTGTATTCAAAATGTGTCAAGTGTGTGGCCAACTATGATTCTGAAGCCCCCTACTCTTACCAAATTATTTTTATAGGAGCTCAAACTGCTTATTACCCAACTCTTAATGCACCTATGTACACCTCGGGTTATGGTTCCATAACTCAATAGGAACCCCATCAGGAATTTGTAAACCTGGCATTCAGTTTTTTATCCTGTAAAGGCTGTAGCTCAGGGCATAAAGTAATCCGTCATGAGTCCCAAGTAATGGTAAGATTCCTCTAATTATGTTTCACTGGAACAGCTCAGCAAGCAGATGGTGGATCCTTACTGAGTCAGTAATGGAACACTCATTGACCTCAGCGGTGCAAGTAATGCACTAAATTAACTTTTAAAATCTATACATCCCTTGTAAGATTCTGCACCTTATGCAAAAAAAAAATGTTTTCAGTTTTGTTAAGTATCTTAGAACCAACGGATGCTCAATACTGATTGTGGAACTGAAGTGTATTCTGGTAGGCAAAACATTATCATACAATGTGTTTAGAAATACTACACTGCTCGTGAAACTTGTTTATATCTGAAGGTTTCAGAAGAAGTGAGAAATGTTTTCTATGCAGAAGGCTACTTATGTAATGTTTATCACTCTGCATACTAGGCCATTCTTAAATACTTCTAAGTTTGCGTCAAAGTGAAGTACACATACATTTTTCTAAACAGACGAGCAACATGCTTTCTCTCATGGTTTTTGGAGCTATTGTGCTTCCACAGTGATTTTATTTTCACTTTAAAAAAAAATTCCTTTATATGCGAAGTATCTTCCTGATATCTGTCAGGACAGCTTTAATATTAGAATTCACTCTCAAGAGAATAGCTCCATCAGAGAGATCAAAAATAGCCAAAGTCTTGGTAGATAGCATAGCCTCTTGAGCAGTGCTAAGAAAACCACTACTACTCATAGTTTATTTGATCTTGATCTCTTATTCATCGTGGGTTTCTGCTGTTTCAGCGTCTGGTCTCAAACATATTGTAAGCAGAGTTTCAATGAATTGGATATATTTGCTGGAAGAGAAGTTTTGCCAGCTCTCTTTCATAGTGCAGCTGGGTCAAAGTATTTTGGCTTTCAAAGAAGAGCTGAAGTATCTGCAAATTCTCCAAACCACGTCCAACACAAAACAACAGCTGCTGAGTTTATCTACTAAACCATGGAGCAACTGGCAATTAAACCACCAAGTTCCAGCCATTCAGCTGGAAAGTTAATGCACCAAATCTATGTTAGTATCTAAGCAAAATAGAATTATACTGGAAAAGATATTGATAACTTTGGCATGTTGATTTTATTTGAAAGTAGGAAAAATCACAAGAGGTTTCCTGTTTCAACAAGGGTGGTTTTACAAGTAGGAAACACCGGTTGTTCATGGCTCTGCATATTTTCAGCTACATTAACCCTTGTATTATTCTAAATCACTAGTTTTTTAAGAAGAACTCAGCATTACCATACTCAGCCAGAATTTCCCTGGAATTCATTTCCCATTTTCAGTATCAGAATAAGCAGTCTGTTTTCAGAAGACTTCAGAAGATTGGATATCAAGCAATTTTGAAAAATCAGACCATAAAATTCTAGTCTATAATAGTATTGAATAATTTAAAAATATTTTACCAGAGGATGACTCCCAGCAATTTGAAATATGTCCCATATTTGAAAAGCCACTTGTAAATACCTGGTGCTGACTTACAGCATTGCATTTCTATAATTAGGGTAATAGTACAGAAGAGGCTGACAGTGAAAGGCCCTGGCAAGCAACACACTCAGCTAACTATTTTCTTTAGCAGTCAGAGAAAAAAAATTGGAAATAAAGATCTAAATATCTGCCATTTAGCTACTGAAGATTCATATCACTTAATTTTTTCACCTTAAAGATGCCTATAGTTTCAGCTACAGATGTTGAAGGAAGACCGGCCAGAGAATAATTACCTAATAGATAGATGGCATAATCCACTGCTGAAAATATTTCTTTCCCTGTCTTGATTATAGAAGAATCCAAGGCTTAGAGCTTACATAAGACATTTAATTTCTGGATGGACTAAGTCAGAGAAAATAAATTGCATACCTTGGTGGGCAGGTTGCCGCTCTCTGTGCTTTGTTTTCTTTTCTGTTTGAAAAAATGTCACAGAATTTACTGACTTAATGTTTTAAAATTAGCTAAGATTCTTACATGGAACATGTTATTTAAATACAGAGTATTATTATTGATATTATTAGTATTATTAGTATTACACAACACACAGTATTAGTTTTATTGCACTAAATTTCCATTAGTGTCTTGCTTTGTACCTCAGGCTACACAAAAACAAACAGGTCTGAGTTGCCTAGAGAGAAACTTTGGACTGGGGATACTGTAATGTGTGATAATGGACAAAGCTAAAAGGCAAACACCTGACAGCCTTCTGCAGACATTTGTCCTCTGTAAAATGAGATGACTACTGACCTTTCTATACCACTGTTTTTCTCCTACTATGCTCTTTCAAAGTAACTAGTTGCACATATATGACTGCTAATGAAAAATGGTGACATTTCTGCTATTCTCTTTACCTAATCTTCATTTGACAAATTCAGAGTCCTCTCATTAATTATTTTCCCAAAGTTCATACAGAATGAGAAAATTATGGAGATTGGGGTATTCGAGTGGAATAGGTTCTAGTGTTGGTTAACACAGAGTAACGTGGAAATATAAAGGAAACTCTCTACTTTTCTATTAAATTTCTGACTTTTTGTACTGACCTAAAATATCCTTTGTATCTGCTTGTCCTTAAGATTCTCTGTGTTTTGAAAATGACATTACTCACATCATTCTGACACCTTCATAAGCATCACTTAAAACATTAAAAATTAAACAGAACAGAGAAACTGGAAGAAAATGAGAGGAATGCATTGTATACATTCCCATTTCTTACAGAAAATCTTCACTAAGACTAAGACAATCACATCCTTTTCTTAAAATGGAGAACTTTTCTATGGAAAGGAGTCCTTCTGCCAGAGGGAGATGTGCAATACTGTACAACCTTTAGCTTCACTTGCTATGGTCAGCTGAAAGTAAAAATTGCAAAAAGATAAAGTGCTCCATTGTATCCCTGTTTTATTGTATAAGTGCCCTTATGAAATGGTATAACTACACAATAGCATTATATCAGGCTAGAATTAAGGCTTACAACAGACGCTAAACTACAGCATTACTGTGACCAGATGTAAGGCTTATTTAAGCTGGATTTTAGAGTGAAATATTTATGAACTGATTTAAATACTAATGAACAGACAGTCCTACAGCTGTCACGGTCACAGAATGACAAATGTGTTACACAGGAATCTCTATGCCATATAGCTGGCCATTTTTCAGTAGTCATGGACACATGTTCTTTAATAGCACAGGCAGAAGATGGGCAATGAAGTAGGCTAGAAGAAAGACAATTACACAATTAGAAAAGTTACCTTCCCTTTTTCTCAGTGCCCTTATTGGCTCCCCAAGTATTTTTTCACTACTTCTTGATTCCTCTCTCCTTTTTTTTACCTCTTTCAGAAATTCACAGTTCCATCTATGGAGGTATCAATACTGTCAATAGGACTTATTCCTTGTTTTGGTCAAGGCTGCAGTTTCCTTATGCGTGCTGCATGAGTATTAGTTCACTCACAATCTCCACTGGGATTCCCTCCCTCCAAGAGGAAACTGGCACAGTGGACAGGAGAGCCATCTACTGATTGGTAGCATCAATTTTTGCTATTTACAAAAGGGAAAATCCCAGTCCTCCCAATGCTCCAAAATCCCAGAAAATCCTGCACCTCTCCAGCACCTTCATAACCCTTCATAGTGTGCCCCACACTTCCCTGTACATGTCTGGGATGTCATCTTAAAAACATTTCTGTGGACGACCTCATGCTGTCTTACTGTTACTGCTGGCACTTAATTCTAAGAAACTTCAGGAAGAGTAATTATGCCTCAGGGACAAAAGCAAATTGCCTGGGACACAGAAAAGTCTCAATGTACTTTTCATAAAGTTTTCAAGCAGCCAGTTCACACTAGGGAGAATTAGCAAATAAGGCAGCCTGCCCTAGGTTTTCCTCAGATGCAGTGCACAATGGCAATACTGACAGAGCAGTAGACCACCAAGAACAACAGGAAGTCCAGTGCAGCTGATCCAGTGATTCCACTGCAGACCTCATCACTGATTATGTTCCACTGTGGTAGGAGCAGGACAATGAGGCCAAATCTCCTCTTTGTCCTTTACTGGGTTTACTCTTTATCTTACTACTCTAAATAAATAGAAAAGTGGTGTTTTTTCAGCTGCAAAATTAAGTAGATGGATAAAACATAACATAAAGGATAATCTCTAACATAAAGGATAAACTCTACATGCAAAATTATTTAGGGAAAAATTTCAATTAAACGTATTAGGTTTTTTCCTTCTGTCCTCTTTTGAACATTTCCTGACTTCTAATTTAAGTTATTGATTCCTGAATTATAAAATTAATGTTTTCTTCATTCAAAATATTGGAATGTAATTAAGGAATCAGCTAAATATTATAGTTGCTGTTAAACGTTTCTTCAATTCTACAAGGCATCCTAGTAGCAGAAACTAATGAATTGGTAAAAATAGTACAGTAAGCAAAAAGTTTACAGAACATATGCATGATCTGTCAAAAGTGCTAGCAGACTAATTTAAAAATTTTAACTCACACCTGGTGCCAATGACAATATCCTTATAATGCTGAATAATTTATTTGTCATGTCCAGATCATTTCCATTATAAAAATAGCTACTTTATTAAATAATGAATATATGCAGTTAAGAACATCATCATGAGGATAATTCTAAGTGATAGATATACTGGCTAAAGACTCTTAAGGAACCCAAATGCCTTCCTAGGTGGAAGGTAATATCCTTGCTTAAAGAATGGAATAAAAATATTTAAATTACTAGATTTGAAATATTGAGTAAGGTATTTTTATATTGGTTGTCACAGAGATTTTGAAATAGATTTTCACAACACAACACTTCACAGAGACGGTGTGCAGGTTAAGAGCAGCGTGACCTTTGGGCAGATGTGGTAATAAAGCCAAAATCTCCAACAGGATGGTTTGTCTTCAGCACTCGCCCACTTACTAATCTAATTAATTTTAAAATTATTTTATTGTTTAATAGATGAAAGTGGTCTGTGATCAATAAAGTGCTGGTTTCATCTTAATTATTGATCCTTACTCATTAATATAGAGTTTTCCAAGCTCCTATTAACTCTGCTAACAATCTTGCTATAAGTTTCAAATGCCTTAATATTCTGCTGATCTCATAGTTGGCATCAGTACTCTGAGAATATCCTCTGTTTAGACATTATGGAAATGCCACATTCTGTTGTTTTTCCAGTATATGGTATGAAAGCACTTTTTTCATGCTAACGTTTTGCTTTTAGCAGTTTTTTATCACTTGGTAAGCAAATGCATCTTTATGCAGAACGCAAATATTCACACACGAACATTTTAATGCCACTATGTATCCATCCACGTGGGTTCAAAATGGTTGTGAAATAAGGTTTAATATGATTTTGGCTACTCCATTTACAGGCATGAATGAATATGCAGGGGACTACACAGTGGAAATACAGCATCTGGATTAGGAAATCACAGACATAGAAGTAGATACTTTTATAAATCTTGATTTTACAAGCCGGTTTTTTTCAGTCTTTCTGATACCTGCATTTTCAGTGAATTCTTATTAATTTCAGATTAAATTCTTTGATCTCATGGTATTTTCTTGCAACCCATTTCAAATTAAAACTGCATGCAGACTTCTCTGGGTGAGTCAATCACCATCTCCTCCACTAACTGCTGGAACAAAAAAAAATATAGTTCAGGGAAAGACTCTTTTCTGTTGTTTGTTCAGGAAGAAAGATGATGATTTCTTAATCACTGTTGTAGACAAAAAGATAAGTAAAGTCTACATGTGTGAAATGTGTCTATCTGAACAACAGAGCTGAAAGGATACATCTGACAGCTGAATGTCTCTTTAAAGGAATATGGGAAGAAGGAACCATATGGGAAGAAGAAACCAGACTTTAGGAACAGAAGAGTTTGAAGGACCTTGAAGAAGAGCTGAAGGTAGGAAGATATGAGGAAAAATAGAGGTAACTACTGAAGAGCTAATTATTGAAGGAGCATAGGAAAAAAAAAAAAGAGACATCCAGCTCCTGAAAGATCAAGGGATGATTCAGTGGAAGGCACTCAGGCTAAAGCACTCCATTGCATTTATACTGCTTTATCTGCAGAGCATCCCAAAGCTGTTCATAGTGCATGCTGAACAGTTTGTGTTTTGGCACTAACTCCCATCGCAACTGCCCCTTTATCACTCTCAAGGAAAACTTCTCATCTTTTATGTAGGACATTCACATGCCTGTTTCTTTTCCAGTCTTTGAGAAGAGATGTCCTCCACCACCTACTTTGTCCCAAAATGGATGTCAATCTCATGTATGTGTTTGTGGTATAGCAAGAGAGCTTTCAAGGAGCTTTCAAAAGAGGATCAGGAAAACTTGTTACCACTGAAACAACGTCCTGATGTGCATGGCAGGACTATCAAAGTATCTTACATCTTTTGCTGTACTCACCCTCAAGGCAACCAGTCAACAGCAGGCTGAGGGCAAAGCTGAATTGCAGGTACAATCCTCTCTGTGTGATCAGGCACACCGTGTCACAGCAGATTCTTATCACCATCCAGTGGTGGAATTGTATTGTCAATGCATGTAGAATGGTCAGCAGTTGTCCTGTTCATTTCATGGCAAAAATTATTATTTTTAGTTATGAGACCTATGTGGAAGTTAAACACAAAAGGCTACACATTAATTGGCTCACTTCCATTTGGTTGTCACCTAAGACATTACAATAACTTTCATTGCTTTCCACAGAAATGTTGTGCCAAGCTGTGTTGTAATCATCAAAGGACACACACGGCGTCCACTAGAGAGGTTCGTAATTGTTACAGGTTTAAGGGGAGCGTAAGTTATCAGCAGCTATGAGTGACCAATTTATACAGAGCAGCATCAACCCTGTGGTTTTTCGAAAGAATGAGATTTGTTCTGAAAATCTATTCAATTCCTGTCACCTAAGCCTGATTCAGTGATAGATGGCTGTCAGGCAATTCAGTGAAAATAGGTCTTGTAAAGGAGCTGTCATATGTAAGGCCATCTGCAGCTACATTGTTAGCAGCACCTCCCTTTTAGAGCTGAAACTATTTTCACTTATTTTTGCTTATTAATGTGAATCTCAAAATCCTCTTTACCATCTTTTTAAAAATCTATTTCTCTCCTGTTTAAAATATATGATTCTGTTGTTCCGTCTTTCTTTTCTTTCTGAATTTACTCTGTTCTATAACTATATGTCCGTCATAGCTTGGCCATCACAGCTTGTTTTGGCTGTCTTGAAGGTCTAATATACACTCCATTTCTTAAGTGTCTGCATGGCCTATAATCTTATTGTGCCATTTCACTTCCACAAGCACTCCCCTCTCCCAGATTTTTGACATATGCTTAATTGTTATTTTCTATTCTGTAGGGACTCTGGGCAAATTTCACATTTAAGAGATGCTTCTTATCCAGGGAAAAAGACCTAGGCAGATAAAAACTCACATTCCAAATCCAAACATGATGCTCTTCAGCAAGTTCTGTTGGTCGGGTCTTCATATTCGGTCATTTAAATGTTAACATATAACCATTTATATGTTAAATATATTAAAGTGTCATAAACATGTACAAGATTGTCTCCAGGACAATGTGGGATAAATCTTCACCCTTCAGCAAGTTACTAGCAGTGGTGAGGATGTAATAGCACAGATGACATACTGAAGTAATAGAAACAAGGAAGAAGTAGAAACATGCTGCCATCTTATCCTTTGCTATGTTTCAATTTATTTCAATCCAGTATAATTAAAATAAGTTAAACTTCCATGAAAAAAATCAGGGAGGATTAGATTCTTATTTGTGACTGTTTCCAGATGTGAATTAATTGATTAATTTCCTTTATTTAAAAAAAAAAATCTGCAAAAATCATCAGTTTTTCCATAAATATACATAGAACTTAGAAAAGAAACTGCAAAAGTACTGTGTTATTATAAAATGAAAACATTGTAGTTTCCCTGAAAATGTTCTGTTATAGTTCAAATTAAACACTATTTTTCTCACCTTATAACTTCTGGTATTTTTGCATGATGAATGCATGAAAGCTAATCTGTGTTGGATACAAATGAAACTCTTTCATAATTTGATATATCAATAGGCTTAAGGTCATATATATTTTCTCATCCTTTTCAATTCCTATTTCTTAAGGATTAGAAATGTAAGTCGACTCCTTTAATTATTTCGTTGTTTCACTATTAGCTAATCCTCAACTCTTAACACAAATTTAGCCCAGTGCACAAGCTGATCTGGCACTATCTATCTCATCACAGTTGAATTCAGCTCCACTTTTCTGCTCTAAAGAGCTACTGCAGCCTCTTTATCATTTAAGATTTGCGTGAGTTAACATAATCCTGACTGCGGAATAAGCTGAATCAAGAAAAACAGATTGAGTATTTCATAGTTTCTTGGCTGCTTGGTGAGATCCCATACCCACGAATGCAAAAGGCGGTCTACGAGACAGAAGACGTATACTTTATGAAACAGACATTATTAGGAATATCTAGTGAAAGGGAGCAGTTAGATATCCAGATTAAGATTTAAAAATTTTTGAAATGCTGAGACGTATGTCACTTTTTTTGTTTTGGTTTTCATTTTAAAATTATTCTTTGTTCACTGAATCAATATATCTCAAATAAATGAATCTATATGGCCTTAGGAAATTTATCTTAAACCATTCAATTTTTTTCCCCCACTTCACTCAGACACTGCTCTGCAATGTCATTGGAAATCTCATGACCACCAAAAAATACAGGTAATAATCTTTGAGCATGGTTGAATTGCATTCAGCAAAGGACCAGAAGGTTGAAAGGGCCAAATGTAGTTCAGCACAAGTAACAGAACTTTCTAGAGGACCCAAGGTACCGAAGGGTCTGCGACTCCCGCACAAAGCAGGAGAACCTCTGAAGCTGTTAGAGTTTTAGAAAACTCTAATCATTGGTTCTTGAGAATCCACTGAGAATCTGGTATTTCAGACACAGACACTACACATGTGGGTAGTGTGCAGCCCATTGAAAATGCCGCTAGAGAATGTTCCAGCAGACATTGCTTTTCTGGTCCTTTTGGATTGAATTTTGATCCTTTTATAGCAGTGCAAAAGAATCATATCAGGACTAAAGACCTGCCTCATTCACTTTAGTGTGTCTTTATAGTTTATCACATTTCAACCTGCCAAACCTAGTGGAGGTGCCTAGGGCAGAGACCGTATCTTCTGCTCTGTTATGTCATTTTCCTGGGCTTATATCTTCTCTGTTGTGTTGTCGATTGCTCCCCCTGCCTGCTAAAACTCTTCTAGGTCTCTTAAAATGCATTCCTAGCTCTCCTAAATGGCTTTTCTGGTGTACTAGCTGGTATCCATTAAAGGATTCACTGAGAATGGATGCCTTATTTACAAGTCCCAAAAGTTTCCTTTTTATTGTAGACATGGTCATGACTTTCAAAAACTATTCATCAGTACTCGTATTTTCTATATGTTGCTCAAAATATTTTATTGATGCTTCTACCTGCAGCTGTCTCCTTTTCTCCTGAAACAGAAAACTTGCCTGCATTGCAGGCACATCTTCTACACTAGCACTGATAAAACATTTAAGGCATGTAATTAAATTTTTTTCATGTTGAAGCTGGCTATCTTTTATTCTTACAGATCACCTTCCTAACACTAACATCACTTCATCCTGAACAACTGAACAACATTCTGAACCAATCCAAACAGCTCCTGTTTTGCATACTGCATACTTGGAGAAAATATGTTTTCTCCATATATTTTCCTCCAACTGGGATATTGGTGCTTAATCTGTGAGTTTCAGGAAAAATTGTTTCAAATTAACTGATTTAGAGCTTGCTTGGTCTGCTTCTCTTGTCTGATTGTATAAAACTTTTCAGGGATGTAACTTAGTGGCATGATATCTTCTAGACACTTGCCTCTGGCTCTGCCTTTCCTAGTTTCCTTTTTTTATTTATAAGGCCTATGTACATCTTTATTAGTCTCTCTGATAGCTAAGGGTGACTTAGTCTTACTGAAACTTTCTTTGAAACAATCTTACCAATTATTTTGCTGCTGTTGTTGTTATGTCTAATTCAATTCTAAGCATTTGTTTTCAGTTTTGCAGTTCTAGTCATCTGATCCAGGATTTCCAGTACTGACAAAACATTGTTTTAATTGCTAAGGTCACAATTTTGTTTTTCTCATTGCACAGTTTTGTTTTCTTACTCCCCATATGCTTTTCTCAGTATTCACTCATTGGTTTTAACCTTTGAGCATCTTCCTTTTAAAGTAGCAGCTACGTCTCCTATTTTGCACTTTTACAGTTTAGCTTATTCTAATTCATGTTTTCTGTCCCGCAGCCTGACTCACATTGGGGAATGTGTATAAAGTTGCATGCATAGTGACAAGATTATTGGCTTTTCTTTAGTACCTCCTCCACTCCAGAAAACACTTGGCCATCTAATTAAGGAGTCAACTAGAGCACCAAACAGTGTCCTTAAATCGTTTTCTGACCAGAGATGGTATATGTTACTGTACTTTTGATTACGGATGGAGGTAGCTGCCACCCCACATATCATGGGTTGAGACTCTGAGGAGTGTTCCAGATGGAGGATCTGGTTTCAAACCAAGTCTCACCTTCCTTACTAAATAAAACCAGAAAAAACCAACCTGAATGCCTACTATACCTATATCAAGAAAAACATTGCAGTAAGTTGTTTAATATGCTATGAAAATATAATAATATTACTGTGACTGCAGAATTTTACAAGGGCAGTAGAGAATGAAAAAAATCATGCAAAATTTGTTTTGGATCTTCTCTTCCTCAAATGAACTGAGCAAAATTACGGTGACTTATCAGGAAAGTACGGAACATGATAGTAAAAAAGAGTAAAAAGATGAGTTCAAAATAAATTAGACACACTCTTCTAAATTAAATTCTGCAGTTTCTCTGTATTAGAGCTGGAGTGTTCAGACTTCTCACTTCCATTGGAAAACTACTAATTCTAATTTTATTATTATGTACGTAGCAGTTACAGAATACAATTTATAGAACTTTTCCATAAATTAGAAAGTAAAAACTGAAAAACAAAACCAAACAAACTATAAAATTTTAATCAAAGAATTCAGCAGGTTAGGCTTATTTTATGTACAAGCAATAATATGAAGGAGCTTCTCTTTTTTTCTTGTTTTTTTCTTTTTTTTTTTTTTTTATCTGAAACACTAAATGAGTAAATGCCTGTCCCAGTAGAATAAATTTTATTAGAGACTGGTTAAAAAACCTTTTTCTCATAAGGAGCTAGTGACAAATAGGAGCTTCTTATTTGCTTTTGTCTTTCTGATTGCTTTGCAAAATGAAACTGATTAATTTGAATTTACAGGCAGTTAAAAACAAGAAATGAAATAAAATTTGCTGCAAAGCAGTAATCTATTCATAATATAAAATTTCATTTAAAGAGCTCACAATGAGAATACATTGAATTATTCATTGAAAACAATGTATCCTTTGAATTTGGCCTCTGAGTGTGGTTGCAAATTGTCAATGAGTACTTATGAATTTTATTAATGAATTTTGTTATTTAAAATCTTTGATGGATTACACATATGAAGACACTTATGCATATAGATTATATGTGAGCTCTCTGCTGTGTTAATTTACTCAAATGTTCACGAAGCAGATTTTTTTTTTTTTTTGCTTTGGTCATTTACAAACACTCTATGTAGTTATCTTTTACTATTGTTAAACATCATAATTTGATCTGCATTTTGACAGATTCAGAGTCAAATTGAATCAGTTCATAAGCTTTC
Source organism: Struthidea cinerea (assembly GCA_013397865.1). Taxonomy (NCBI): domain Eukaryota; kingdom Metazoa; phylum Chordata; class Aves; order Passeriformes; family Corcoracidae; genus Struthidea; species Struthidea cinerea. Next base: position 1,874,740 of record VZTI01003754.1, on the reverse strand, counting down.
TGTCAACTTCAAGGAAATTACTTTCTCTGATTTGCTGGTTTGCTTATTTGTTTTAAAAATAAAGATGATATAGCTACTTTACTACATCAGGCTTACTTATGACAGTGACAGAATATCGGCATAAGTATCAAAATAACATAACTATAGTTGGGGTCAAGATGCCAAAGAAATATACTGCAGTCTTTACTCTTTCATGGGAAAATGGTGAGGAATACAAAGAGATAACTTTAATATGGAAAGAAAACACCTACACAGAAATAACTTAAAAATCCCCCAAAACCACATGTGATGGATTTCCTTTTATGCTCGCCATTAAAATTTAGCTTTTGTTTAGAAACTAAAGTCTGGAAAAAAGAAAAATTGTATATACAAGTCTTATGTAATTTTTTCCCATGAAACTTTTTGTAGGAGTCACACAGATTTGCACTGCTTATGTTGCAACCATCAGCTTTTGTCTCAATTTTTCCAGTAGTGTGAATACATAACGTTCATGTATGATCAGATGACAATGGAGCTGCCAGAAGCCTACAGCCTTTTTTAAAAATTATTTTTTCCTACAAACTTCATGAATTAAATTAATTGGATTCTTATTTTTTTTTCCTGCTCAGTTTTTCATGCCATCACTACTAACATTTTTCCACAGTTATTCGTCACATACAGTTAAACCATTGCTGTCTGCACAGGCTATGCTTTCCCAGCCTTATCAGTCGATTGTCATACCACCAACAAACAGGGAACTAGGAGCTTGCTATACTATGTTAAGCATGTACCAAATAACATGATTTCAGGCATCAAACATTCTCACTGAACCTATAAAAGCTTTACTTCCTGTCATTATTCTCCATGTTTTCTGTCAGTTAGAAATTTTAGGTTCACTATTGCTCCTAGTTGAAGAGTAAAGTAATTTTTTTGTTAAAATCTGTAATCTAAGATTATGAATTAATTATTTGCTGACATCTTATTGTCAGGATATTGTTTGTCTCATTAAGCGCTTTTGTTTCTATGTTGATAAGAAACTTGTCATGTGTGACATATTTCACGTATCTACAAAGAGCATTTCTTTAACCAGCTAGACTTTACATTTGTGTACCGGTTTGGGCTTGTGTAGAGTTAATTTTCTTCATAGTAGTTAGTATGAGGCAGTGTTTTGGATTTGTGCTGGAAATAGTGTCAGCAGCTCAGGGATGTTTTTGTTACTACTGATCAGTGTTTATGCAGTCAAGGACTTTTCTACTCCGAACCCCACCCCACCAGTGACGAGGCTGGGGCTACACAGGAACTGGGAAGGGACACAGCCAGGCCAGCTGATCTCACTGACCAAAGTGGTGTCCCATACCATACAGGCCCATGCTCAGCATGCAAAACCGAGAGAAAGAAGATGGAAGGGGGAATGTCTGTAGCCACGGTGTTTGCCTTCCCTAATAACTGTTATTCATAACGGAGCCTGGGAATGGCTAAACATCTTCCTGCTGATGAGAAGGGCTTAATGAATTCTGTTTTGCTCTGCCTGTATGTGTGACTTTTGCTTTATCTCTATCTCATTCCACAAGTTTTCTCACTTTTCCGATTCTCTCTCCCATTGCACCAGAGGGGAGCAAGTGGCTGCCCGGTGCTCAGATGCTGGCTGGGGTTAAAATAGCAATTTGTCAGCATTGGTCAGCATTATGCCAACTTATTGACACTACAGCTTTGTTTTTTAGTTCTTTTGTTTTGTAGGAGTAGTGCATTTATCATACAATTAGCCTTTCCTTTTGGGTTCTTCCCAAGTTTTCACAGTCATGGTTAATGCAGATGTGCACTTGCTGTTTGATCATATATATTGTTCTTCTGGTACTTGTGTGTCATCAAAAGAAAGATAAGGGTAAAAAAAGCTGTATTCATTTATGCCCTCAATAGACACAGTCAGGTGTCTGTGCTGCTTTGTCAATACTATATCTATTAATGTTTATATTTTTTATATAATACTGCAGCCAACTAAATAATATTTTAAGAATTCAGACCTTTTTTGTTAGTGAAAAACTGAGTGCATTGTGAATCCCAGTGAAAAACACTACCTATTTAGCCTGTACAATTGCTCTAGTTACTGTAAGGCAATAGGTCTCTCCAGAGACTGAAATAAAATGCCAATATAGACATCTCTGATATGTGTATTGAATGAGCACTTTCTCCCTTCCCCATCGTAAGTATCTGGCTGAATTTAGGTGAGATATATACCACACACGTAGGATTTTGTGTGAGCTTTCATTATATCATACTGCTGCTATTGCAATTTACTTCTGCCTGGCCTCTGTAAAAAATCTGTGGCCTCTTCACATTCTGTTCAGTGCGCTGCTACTGCAATGGGTGAAGACAGCTCTCTACACTCCATGGTCAAAACTGCTGAACTTCAAAGAAATGAGAGAATATCATATCCCAGTCATTGATTTATGACCAGCTTTAAATTTTTGCTGGTGCTGGGGTGTTGTCGTGGTTTGACGCTGCCCCAACTCCAGGCACCCACGAGAGACGCTCTTTCACTCTCCCCTGCCACAGCTGGACAGAGGAGGGAAAAGGAAAAAAATTAACAAATGCTTCATGAGTGAGATAAGGACCAGGAGAAACACTTCAAGAGTGAAACAGTTGCTTTGTCAATTTAAGTTGCAAAGTGGATTTATTACTAACAGAATCAGAGGAGGATAACGAGAAATAAAATAAACCCTTAGAACACCTTCCCCCCCAGCCCCTCCCTCCTTCCCACCGACAGCACAGGGAGCCAGGGCACGGGGGTTTGGTCAGTTCATCACCGAGATTCTCTTCTGCTGCTCTGGGGGAGGAGTCCTTCCCCTGTGAGGCCGTGGCTCCCTCCCACGGGAGGCAGTTCTCCACGAACATCTCCAACGTGGCCCCGCTCTCAGGAGCAGCAGCCGCACCGCCCCTGCTGCAGCGCGAGTCCCTCCCACGGGCACACAGCCCTCCCAAAACTGCTGCGCCGTGGGTCTCTCTTTCCGTGGGGTGCAGCCCTCCAAGGCCAGGCTGCTCCAGCCTGGAAGCAGGGCTCTCTCTCTCCACCGGGTCTTCCACTGGATCACAGCCTCCTCCAGGCATCCACCCGCTCCAGCACGGGCACCTCTCCCACGGGCTGCGGGTGGATCTCTGCATCCCCCGTGGATCCCCACGGGCTGCAGGGGCACAGCTGCTTCACTACGGTCTGCACCACAGCCTGCAGAGGAATCTCGGCTCCGGCGCCTGGAGCACCTCCTCCCCCTCCTTCTCCACTGACCGTGGTATCACCGTGTTGTTTCCCTCACGTGTTCTCACCTCCTCCTCTTCTCTGACTGGAAGCCAAAACTCTGTGACTTTGTTTTGACTTTCTTCTTAAATATGTCATCACAGAGGCATTGCCAGCCTCTCTCATTGGCCCAGTTTTGGCCAGCAGCATGTCCATCTTCAGAGCCATCAGCCACTGGCTCTGCCGAACATAGTGGGAAGCTTCCGGTCACTTCCTCAGAGGAGCCATCTTTATGGCCCCTCTGCTACCTAAAACCAGGATGTGCCAAACCAATACAGATGTTTGCTAGAAATTTTTGTTTCTTGGCTTTTTTTTGTTGGTTGGTTGGTTGGTTGGTTTTCATGTCAGATTTTCAGGATATTTGAAAAATACTGTGTTCTTCTCAGATGGTCTTGTGTCAGCTTAGAATTACCTACACTACACTGATTTTTAACAACTGAGTCAGGAATAATGATTGCTACATTCCTCCTTTATATATATTTCCATTTATCTGATTTTGCTTGGTCTTCCTTACCACCATTCTTCTACTTATCCACAATGATGTGGTGCCACAGTCTACAGTTTAAGTATTTAAATTTCTCTGTGTTTTCAAGCCACAGAACTGTATTCCTTACTGGTGTACTTTACCAGGCATAAAATAAAATTTATAAAGTGCTTGCAGAAAATATGTTAGGATCTTATTTTTCAGTGGAAATAGCAGTTCAAATCTCTTTCTATCTAGCAGTCTTTACTTAAAAGCAGAAAATAAAATTAAGAAATTAGACTACCCCTTATGCTTCACATAAGACTTCAATTTTATGGCCATTTAGCATTTTTTAACCTTTTTGTTTATTTGTTTGTTTGTTTTTCTTGCCAAGTCTTTCCCTGAGCCACAGATGCCATTTCCTATTCAGCTGTTGCTCTGTTTCTCACAGACACCCTGCAGATCATATGGGTAACATTCCAACGCAAATTGAGTCATTTGAGTACGAAATAGCTTCTCAGTATCTGTTACTGTTTCCTTTGCATTCTTTACTTTATTCACTTTGTTGGCTCTTTTGTTGATTGGATTGGGTTTGTGTTTTTCCTTTTTAACCTATAGTTGAGACCTTTAATACAGACTAATGAATATGTTTGATTTTAAAACTGTAACAATTTTTATTTTTTCATGTATGATGCCAATTGTAGTTGTTCACCGCTTTTGGTTTTGTTGCTTTAGTTCATTGCAAAAAAGAAAAATTGACACTGAAGTAATATATCCTCCTATAGTACTTCAGTGTCACTTTAATTTTCATTGTAAAGGAAAATCTTTGAATTTCTCCTCTTCTCAGTATTTAGAATTTAGAATCAATAGTACCTTTCCATGTGGCCTGAAGACAATTCATAGGAACCTTTTAAAACTCTCAATGCTTTTCTCAATCCAAATAAATAATTCAGTGTGGTAGAAAGAAAATGACTGATACAATGCTGGCCAAGGGCTTCCGATTATCTTCGGGCAGGCTTGAAAATTCGACTTGAGCATGCTACTTTATCAATGAGCCTTTAAACCCAGAGATGGTTAACATAAATAAAACCACCTAAGTTCTTCATTATTTTGTTTGTTTTACAGTGGTAGACAAATTAAGAAAGCAATCTCCAGCAGTACAAAATGAGGCCAAATATGGTGGTTTTTGTCATAGTGATTCACCAAAGCCTACACCATCCCCATCACACACATGCTTTTTCACACACCATTATTAGAAGTATTCCCACTGCTATGCCATAAACTAATACTTTGTACAAACATAAACATATTTCTTTTCTTATCAAAAAGATGATTTTTCTGGCCTTCCCTTTGATGATTGTGAGCCTGTCGGCTTTTGTTGTCTGCTGGAAACCCTAGAGGGTCTCTGAAAAAGAGCATGACAGAACTTCGGAGACCTGAGCAATTTGAAGATCTGTTTTCCTTTATTTTTCTTGACTTTCCAAGCGCTTCTAAACTAGTGAAGTTGTTCAAAGGGCTTTCAGAAAATGTTGTGTCTCAGAACACTCCTGCTGTGCTTTAATGCTTTAAATTTATCACCATGGTGTCTGCAATTAGTGAACACAATCTAAAACTACCTAATTCTTAAAAACTGTCTGATATTTTATATTTTTAGCAAAATTACCTCTGATCTGTCAAAATCATATGACACACTGGTATGACACATAATAGATGTTATTTATATTCTTCATTAGACTTTTAAGTAGAGTATTTGAACACAGGCACTTTACACTTGTATGGACATGTACCTCAAAAAGCCGAATAAATCCTTGTGGTTCATTTCAGCTTTCTGGACACTGCTCTGTCATGTAATATCCCTGGGTTTCCAGGGTTACCTATCTTCTCTTTCTGGCAAGATTTTGTAAATTGGAGAATCTTTACTCTCATCTGCTCATTTATTTACTGTCATAACAATCCCATTTTATATTGAAAATTAGTCTACTCTGAAGCTTAAATATTGTTTTATACTTTTTTATGGTTTCTATATTCCAAGTCAAAACTGAGATTTATGATGCCCTGGAGATATCACTTGGTTTCAGTCCTTCAAAGAGAAATGTTACATTAAAGACGGTGTTGGTAACCCTGCAGCGTATCAGGAATTTATTATGAAATATAAACTGCACAAGAAACAAGAGATAACAGTGAACATGGGCAAAGAACTGACATCGTGTATTTATTTTTTGTTTTAATGTGGAGTTATGAATATTTATTACGTTTGTGGAAATTGCAGTTTCTGAGCATAAAAAAAAATGTTAATAGTTGAGCTGCTTTTACTAAAATGTAACTCTCCAACTCATGTCAAGTTCTCAAAGCATTCTGTATATATCACCATTCAGGAAGTTACTAAACACCTCCAGGGTGTTCATCAGCTGTCTTGCAACAGAAAGATTTATCTTTTCTTTTGTTTTATATAATGCTTTTATAAATTTCATTTAATAAATGAAGCACATTTTTTCATATCACTTTAAGCAAAAGCAGCAAAGCTTTTCCATCAGTTGTTACTGTGTACTTGATCTTTCTCCAGCAAAGACAGCTGCTGAGAATTCTTTGATTAATCTGAGAAATCCCTGATTGGAAGTTTTCATCTCTGGTATCCATTAACTTACAGGGCCGTGTATCGGGACTTGTGTCTTACCATCTGAGGCTCAAATCTGGACTTTCAGCTCCGCATCTCCAGATGCAATGCAACAGGTGAACAAATAGAAAATATCAAGGCAAACAGAAAAAAAAAAATGGCCAGGCGAGTGCATCTGAAAAACGACAGGTTAAAGTTTAGAAAAGAATACTACTAGGTATCAACAGAACAGCCACAGAGAGAACAACGGGACACATCTTTGTAGCATTTTTGGAAAGTGTTGGCATGGCACATTTAGAGCACGAATGACCAGTTCAGAAATGTTGGCAGAGACAGTAAAACTGGATGACTGACAAGAATAGGCCAAATCATATCTCCTATAATTATGTGAAATAGTGCATATACGTAGAAATATAACTGTCAATGAGTTAAGAACATCAGTAATCTTTATAAAAACAACAAAAAACCCTATCACAACCAGAAATAATAATAATAATAATAAAACATCCTCAAGTGAAGGATGTTGAAAGCCAGCACTACAAGAAGTAAAAGACAGATAGTAAGCAGACTGTTTTCAACAGAGTGTGAAAGAAAAAGAGGGAACTGTTATATGTTATGATGTTTAAAAGCCTTATTACACTACTGCACCTGATTACACTAAACTGCTGTAATCAACATAACTCGTATCTGCAGTGAAATACTAAAAACTTCCCAGAATCTAGTTATTGCAACTTAGATCTATAGAATTCTGGTCCTTGAGGCAGAGTCTCACAAAAATTAGGGTGTGGGGGCTGTTGATCACCATTAGAAAAGGTTAAATCATATATTTGACAAAAATTTCTAACATTTCAGGGGTATAACAAGACGTGAATAATGCACCCTAGCATGATGTGTCCTAATAGTACCAATCTACCAGAATTTTTTAACTGTTCTGTTGCTATAAATCTGTAGAAGGTATGTTAGTGCAACATCCTCTTTTACTAATAAATTGTTCTCCTAGTGTCAACAGTTTATTTCCTTATTCTAAGATGAGAACTACACTGCTTTCAGGTTTAATCACAGTGGTGTGAAGATGCTCTAAGAACAGAGTTAATTGCCATGGCACGAAGAGATCCTTTGGCCGAGAGGAGTCCTCTAAAATTCACAGTGATCTTTTCCAGCTGATCACAGACTAAGGTTTTTATAAAAATGCAGTTACTCTAAGTGAGTCAAAGTTCAGTTTCATAAATGATCTTAAAATAGCAGACAAAAGATTAGTTATGTTACGAAGAGAATCTGAAGAGTGCCTTTGGGGTTTTTTGGGGTTATTGGTTTTTGGGGTTTTTATATCTAGTCTGGTATCTTACAAAGACATCATTTTAACCTTGAAAAAACAGTGAGATGTTAAAGAATTTTAGCTGTTTTAAAATACCTCTAATTAGCAGCCGTGCAAATCCCTCATACAATGAGAAACTGTATGAAATAACAAAATACCCTTAACAGAGTCTGGTCATCCAGCTTTTACTCCCAGTCAAAATCCATTCTGACTTACAGAGGCACTGTGAAAGTCTTAGACACTTCACTCAAATGCAATTCTGAACAATTATTTCTATTGTTTCAGAAGGAATTCTGCATGCAGAGTGCCTATAGAGTCAGACTAATGCTAGTATTTTTAGCAAGTAATTCACTGCAATATTGAATTTCTCAAAATAAAGTGTTATTTAGCCTCATCATCAAAAATACAAAAGGCAGAAGTGAAACAACATGTCAAGACTGTCACAGTTTCCCCACACAGTACTGTATGACTTTAGCAGAGAAGTATTTTCCCACAAGAAAGAACCAGGACAGAACCTGGGTCATGGTAATTCCACACTTTCAAATGCTGGAAGGCATCCTCTGAAAAACTTACTTGGCCCTAGGATTTTCCTATTTGTGTCTCTTCTGAGAGGCTGCCAGTACCTGAAGGGCACAACAAAATCTCCAGAACGGTTTGAAACAAAGATGCAGACTACCAATGGAAAACTTGAATGGTTTTGCCACCAGCTGTCAATAGAGCAAGCACTAATGTTTTCCTGTTTGAGAACTTACAGGGCTGAGAATTTCATCTTAAACTGTCCTGTTGCTTTTTCCAACATGCTCTTTGTTTCAGAGTATTTTAAATAGCTAACATTTTTTTTTTGTTGCGTTTGCCGAGTTTCCTATAATTTCTCATCATGTTTAAATTCAGACCCTACAGCTAGAACAGACATTTTGTTGGTTTACAGTATTCGTATATCCATTCACCTGTTTGGGATGATGCTATTTTTTATGACCTCTCTGCATCGCATGACTCACTACTGTCCTAAGAGCAGTTACAGGAATTTTCATTTAGTGAAGAAGTGCAGACTGTATTTCTTTTATTTGACTAAGCTGTTTCCTATTACTTATTGTATTCTCTTGACAGTAATAAATTTCATAATGGTTGCTAGATTTCAAATCAACTATTACACTATCTAGATGGAACACTAAATCAATAATTGATGATGTACAAATCATATCTAATAGCTGGAATGCAAGGGGTTTTTGCCTTAAGGTGTCACACGCAGAAATCACTGTAATATTTATTGAAAAAATAACATAATTCTATTAAATCAATAATAGATTGACATGCATATATTAAGACATTTTCATAAGCAAAGAGGACAGAGCTGAGAGGAGAAAATGTACTTTATCATGCACACACTTAAGGATCCTTATTTTTGAAAATCTGAATAATTAGATCGCTTTATCGCATACCTTGTTTTCTACATTTCTTTTGATGCTCCCACTTTCAAAACCAGATAAAACTGGATTAAGGCTTGGTGAAATACTCTTTCAATAGCGGTTATCACTTCTGTTTCAATAGCTCTTGGTGTATCATAGTTTTGCTTAGGAGTAGTTTCTAGTGGGATAATTTCTTAGATATTCTTTTTTACGTTGTACTCAGAGAGAAGCATAAGTGCCCAGTAAACCTTGACATATGGTCAATATAACTAGAAAATTAAATTTTAGTATAGAGACAATAAAAATTAAACCTCAGTTCTGATTCTGTGCTTCACTCTGCATCTATTCTCATTGGGTAAATCAGAGATTGGAATTCACATCTATTGCATAATCAAGCCCTAGACTGCTTATTAAAAGATGGTGCCCAAGTACAACCGGATTCTCATAAATTCATATAATCAAGAAATATACTCTCAGGTTCTGTAGTTCATTGAAGTTTTAGTAGTCAAACGGGTACCTTTTTATTTTCTTTTTTTTCCCTGTCCTTTTCCTTTCCTTTTCAAAAAGGAATAATAGATAGAGCTATAATTCTTGCTGCTGATTTTTCTTCAAATTTTGATAAAATAGATTTGGTAACAAAAAAGATCAACTAATTAGAAGTTAGCTCACATATTCATGAGATATCCACAGAAAAAAAAAGTCATATTTTAATGTCCTTGAAGTATTTTCAAGGTTCTTCAGGCCTCTTAGATTAGTTAGCTGGGGAAAAAAATGAAATAAGCATGGATATAAAGCCTCAAAAACCTTTCTTATGTCATCCAAATCCCTGTTTCACGGCAGATAAAGAAGAAAAAAGTGTGAGGCTTACGGTTTGTTTCTGTGATGTGTCAGAAATGCCACAGAAGTCATGAAAACATTTTGTTAGAAACATTTAGAGGCTTGTTTTCTAAGACACAGAAAAAACAAGCATTGTAATTTTTGCAAGAAAATTCATCAATTTAGTATTTTTTGTTGATATGTCTCTTGGAAAGGTATTAAATGGTCTGTCCTGATATGCTTCAAGGATAAATATTTTGATTCTTCCTACATTGTTTTACTGACAGTAACTGTTATCATGTACTGGAGACAGGAAAATTGAAACAGGAAAAAGCCCATGACATTAAGCAAAGAGCAGAAAAAGGTCCCATTTTGCATTAAATTTATTAAAATATATCTAATTTCCTCAAATATAAAATATATGCAGAATATAGAAGTTCAATGACGAGTAGTGATTTTTTGGGTTTTTTCCTTCATGGAGACTAATATAAGTATCTGGTAAACTGATTTGTAAAATAATATAGAGAATACATGTTGCACAAGATAAAGAAATATACACCATTTCAGAGAGTTCTTATTTGATTATTACCTTGTTAATTCTATCAAAATATTAAGTAGTGAAAAAACCATTTAAAATTCTGTGCATCATAATATATTAGATAAAGTCTCAGAAGTCTCTTCTTTAAATAATGTCTGGATTTCACAGATGAAAGCTGAGTCTCACCTGGCAAAGGAAGCTTGAAATGCTGAAACATGCATTTCTGTCCTACAAGTATCATGAAAAGAATCTGCTTTTGCAAGTTGTTTGCTTCATGACATAAATGTACCAAATGGCTTGCTGAAAAATTGGACAAATTCCAGTCGAACAGCTACTATTCAAATTGATAGTGACAGCTCATCCTGAAAAAAAATGTTATTTTCAAATGATTGATATGAACTCAAAGGGGTGTGAAGAACTGTAGTGTTCATATTGCTCATGAGCTGTTGACAGTTTGGCACATCTCTAATGCTGATTAGAAACAAGCCAGGACGCTGCAGTTTGCATTCACATTAAGCTTACAGACCACATTAATTATTTGATTCATAGGAACACTCAGTATACTAAAATATGCCAGAATTTCAAAATCAAATGACCTTTCTATCAAGTGTCTCAATATCTATGATAGCAGTATTGAGTGATAAAAGGATAATAGCAGAATATTAACAAATATTAATTGAACTGAGCAAGTGACCTTGGTGATATTCAGTGAACTGCTGATGTCTTTAGAGATATAATACAATGAAAAAAAAGGCTTGAAAATGGAATTCTGAAAAACTTGTGTACATTCTTCACATTTGACCTGTAAATAGAGGAGCTGGTAGTTGAGAGTGCTTTTTAAGTGTTTTTGCATTTCATATTTCACCTGTGCAAATGTTAATGCTACTAGGATTATTTTTTTAAGAGCCCTTTGCCTGACAGCCTTTCTCTATGGCAGTGCTGATGCAGGCAACTAAAAGAAAGTGTTGATGTAACTTTTCCAGCAGGCCATCATTTCTCAATTGGTTCTGCAAAATGTCAGCATCAGAAAAGGCAGCTCCCACATCCACCCAAAAAATTGCTGGGATATCTGTGTCTGAAGGCCACTCTGATGTTTTTCTGTAAGATACCGCCTATTTATTAGCAGATCATTATTATTATTTCACACTGACCATACACACACCCCAAAATGTGACAATCACTTTGAATTTGCAGCTGCTTTCCAAGACGTTTCACTCATAACTGCATACCAGAGAGACTGCAGATTCCTAGATGTCAATTTTTTCTCATTCTCAGTCATATAGGAAAGAAAAAAAGGGAGAAAATGAGATGTTTCCCTAGGCTGAAGAAGTCTCTCTTCCCTCTCTAAGCAACTGGCAGATAGAAACCATCGCCCAGAAGTCAGATGAAGGCACAAGACCCTGCCACCAAATATTGATAGAGGTCAGGAAGAGAATCACAGTCTTGTTTTCTTAGATGCCAAGTGCTGAAGGCAGCCATTTTTCCATTTTTCAAACCTTCCCAAAAAATCCCAAGCATACTTCTGTATCCAGAGAGACAATGAATGGATGCTAGGCTACAGACCAGTAAACTTGCACACCCTCTGTAGGAAAAAATTAGGTCTAATATAGGAAGACGAAAGGAATGGTGATCTTCTCCCTAGCTTGATCAGAAGAAGCCAGAATCATAAGTGTGTTCTGAATGACCACAGTAGAAAATATGCACTGTATTTTCATTATCAACTTCACATTCACCAGTACAGCAAGGTTTGGGGTTTTCTTGGTTTTGCTCTATTACGGAGGAAGAAACGTGAACTGATCTCCGTGCTGTGAGACAAGGTACAAGCTGAAGCTGACCCACAGATTCCGCAGAAGGAGAAAGCACCACACAGTAGGAATGCTCATTCACAGATCAAATTCAAGAAGTAGCATAAGAATGGTAGTACCTGACCCAGGAGAAAGTTTAACTTGCATTTCCAGTATTTATGCAGCACATAGCTCAAGCTCTCACTGACCTTGGCAGAATTATATGGGTAATATGGTCACTAGAGTGAACTGCCACAGAGTATTGTTCACTGTACAGCACTGTGTTTTCCTTTTCAACATTAGCTGTTTTATTGCTTCTCTCAATATTGTGTATTTGAATGAATTTATAATTTTTGCCACTGCATACACAATGCATGCACACAAAATCTTATCTTGGCTGAATTCCTTGACATAATATCCCTCAGGTAGAATATAAGAGCAGTAGTGAGACACAGCAATCCCAGTTCTTATTAGTACTCCTCCATATTCAGCTGCCAAAGAGGAACTTCGTGTGTACGGTGACCTTCTACATCACTACTTATGTCTTGAAATAATAGAACTGAGTTTATTAACTTTATTTCATTAAGATTCAAAGTACATAGCACCCTCTGTCACTTCAGTCTGAACAGCAGATCCAGCTTTAAAGGATATGTGAGTAGCAGTACATATTTTGTGAATTGTGTGGTGCAATATCTTGAAAAGCAACAGGAACAAATTGCTAGGACAGGAGCAAAGAACTGGTAAGGCCATATTGCTCCTATTTGATTCAGTGCCAACAGCAATAAAGTCTGCCAGAAGGATATTATAATAAGTATTACAAAATGATAGATTTTTTTCATGAAGTGTTATCACTTCTTCGCAAGATGAGATCTTAAACCCAAAGAAATAGCAAAAGCCATTCTAACAATTCTCTCTTTTCCTTCATTTAATAATTGCCATCATCCCTTTGCAACAATGGAAGATAAGTAGTGATAGCAGGCAGCTTAATTCTCTGTGACTGCCTTCCCTTTAAATCTAGAAGTCTAAATAAATGTTTGGATCTCTGATATCCCCTTGAACCTGGGGTTTAACAGCCAATGTGCACATGATAACACTGTGCACCTATTGTCCACCTAGGGTTAGACAGTCACATTTATCACTACATGATGTGGATACTGGTCCTAAGTCATGTGAACAAACTGAGTCTAATATTGATGATAGTTGCCACTTACAGCTCAAAAGAGCTAAAAAATTAATTTATATATGGTTCCTTTTGCATACAGAAACTAAATGTACATGAAAGGTACATTTTAATTTCAGCCTAATGCAACTTTTAAAAATGTTTTTCTCCTAATAAGGTGTGCTTATTTCAAAAAAGGCCAGTTAACATACACTTTTCAGGTAATAGGGAATTTTTGCATATTGCATTAAAGACTAAATACCATAGGCATAGTAATAACTTTTTATTGGTGGTTACAACTAAAAGAAAAAGAAATAACAAGACTTACCTAAACCTTTGTGGTAACAAAGCTCTGCAATTACATCAGTTTCAGAATTTTTCCCTTTAATTTATTTAGGTCTGGGATAATAATATGCATAGGACCTATCTTTCTTTATCATGGAGAAAGAAATAATTTTTCTAATTCAATGCAGCATGAAAAACTTTCTGCTTTTCAGATTTTTTTTCCCCTAGCCCTTTCTTTTCCAAGCCCAATGATATTAGATCATTAGGCAAGAAATATTTGTCTCATAAATATTGTGTCTAAGCGACAGCTTGTCAAATTTTCTGAGAATGGTCAGACCACAGAGTTGACGATAAGGTTTATGAAAATGTATCAAAATAGGTTCAGTACAAGCTTTTTGCAGATAATGGTATCTAAGGTTACTTTACTGCTTTTGGAGAGCATCTTTAGCCTGTCCTGAACTCTGTGTTAATGCCTTTAGGCATTGCTTGTTCACTTCATCTATTGTCCTGCAGGTAGCTTGGAAGGAAGCCACTGCATTCTGTAGATGTGAGATGTGTGCAGCTATAATTATTGAAGAGTACAAGTGGAAAATAGAATTCTTTAACTATGCCTAATTGCAGTCATATTACTTATTTAGATATAAATAATAAAAACATTTATAAAGAAATCTCATCATAACCCTGCTACTGATTACCACACTGATATTGAGGAGCTACACTGTCATGCATGATTGAATTACAAGAAACATGTGTGTGATTTTGACAAATTCTTGCTCTTTTAAGTGCCCTTGAATATTGCTGAAGTCAAATGGAATTAGGTATGCAGCCCAAGACCAGCAGAAAGAAGTTGGGTATATCAAGAGTACTTAAATAGAAAAACTTTATGGTCTAAAAGTCCACTGATGCCTTAACTGTTAAAACCTAAGGCATCACCACGAGTTCTGTAGTTTCAAGCTTTATCCACTAGCACTTTCTCCAGGACAGCATACAATGATTCCTTCCCTGTCTGAATAGCACAATTTTTGGAAAAAGGTGATTTTCAAAGTAGGCAGTCTTCTTTCTTTCCCTCTGAAAGACTGAGTAGTTAACCTGGTCTGAGAACAGCTACATCTAAAATTCACTGAGCTCTGGATAAAATATGCAGCTAAAGATATTTTATGTGGTGGGCTGATGTCTCTTTGTCTGGCTGCTGGGCTGGCTAGCTCGGGGTTGAGATCCCCAGCAGCTCAGCAGAGCAGCTGAGACCATGGGTAGAAGCCGGCCGAGCTGGCTGTGATTTTCCCTTTGCTGGCAGCGAGCTCTCCAGGTGATGCAGCTACGTCCATGGGAGATCCGGGTTGGACCCCCCTGGGCCCCGAGAACAAAGGAAGGCGAGAACGGAGTCGCTGGAGGCGGCGAGAGGCGCTCATTCCCCCGCCCCCTGCAGCAGCCTGACCGGGGAGCTCCTGGCAGGCCCCAGGGTCCCGGGGACGGGGGCGGGGCTTACAGCGGCAGCCAATGGGAAGGGAAGGAACCCGGGGCCAGCCCAACACCCTTGGCACCGGGGGGGGCAAGAGGGGAACCGGGGTGAACCAATACACATTTGTATAGAGGGAACATTAACCGAGGGGGTTTTCCCAGGTATAGCTCCGTCCCTCCAAGCCCTAGGCTGGCTGGGTTTGCCAGGACACCCCAACAGGCTGACCCACCAAAGCCTCTCTGTCAGTCCCCCCCACAACTGGACAGGGGAACGAAAATATAATAAAGGGTTTATAGATTAAGATAAGGACTGGGAGAGATCACTCCCCAAATACCATCACAGACAAAACAGACTTGAATTAGAGGCATTGACTGAATTTACTACTAACAAAATCAGAGCAGGATAATGTGAAGTAAAATAAGACCTTAGAAATGCTTTCACCCCACTCCTCCCTCCTTCTTAGCTTTACCTCCTGCCCACCAGCAGTGCAGGGATGCAGGGAATGTGGGCTACAGCCAGTTCATCACCCATGGCTTCTCCTTCTGCTCAGGGAGAGGAGTCTGTGCCCTGCTCCTTCCATGTGAGACAGTTCTTCATGAACTTCTCCAACCTGAGTCTATCCCACTAGCAACAGTTCTCCACAAACAGAGTTCCTCAAGGACAGGCTTCTGTAGTGTCAGCCCCCACAGGGTCACAAGTCCTACCAGGACACCTGCTCCAGCATGATCTCTTCTCTCCACGGGCCTCCCACAGGGTCACAGCCTCCTCTCAGGCATCCACCTGCTCTGGCCACAGGCTGCAGGTGGATCTCTGCATCCGCATGGATCTCCATGGGCTGCAGGACCACAGCTGCTTCACCACTGGTGCACCACAGGCTGCAGGGGAATATCAGTTCTGGCACCCAAAGTACCTCCTGCCCCACCTTCCTTATTTACCTTGGTGTCTGCAGAGTTGTTCCTCCCACGTGTTCTTACCCCCCTCTTCTCTGGCTGCAATTACATCTGCACATAACTTTTTTTTAATCTTCCTCTTAGATATGTTATCCCACAGGTGTTACCGCCATTTCTGATGAGCCCAGCCTTGGCCAGTGGTGCATGGATTTGGAGCCAGATGGCATTGGCTCTGCTGGACATGGAGGAAGCTTCCATCAGCTTCTCACAGAAGCCACGTCTGCAGCCCCCCTGCTACCAAAACCTGGCCATGAAAACCCAATACACTATATTTAAAAAACAAACTAGGAAGAACTGTAAGGGTGCCATGTTCTTTATTTGGAAAAAAAAAAAAAAATCTAGCTGGAGAATTTGACCTGGTAGAAGAAAATTAAGATCCATTCTTTTCCTCAACTTTAGATGGTACAGACCAACAGCTGCCATCTGCCCAGCTGGAATGCCTTCAGCTGCTTAGCAACACGGACCCCAGCTAACCTTCCTTAGTCTGTCGGGTGGCTCTTGGCCTCATTGTAAGAGTCTTAGCTTTTCATTCTCTGAACAAATGCATTTCAGTCTTTTATTGAATGTTTATTTGATGAAAAACTGCACAACTAGCTTGGGGGAGAAATTCAAATCCGAGTCTATCCTTCCCTCAGGTAAGTGCTCTACTCACTGAGCTTGAAAGTTATGGTCTGATGAGCCTTAAATTATTCTTGCACAGTGACACAGCTTTGAGAGGAAAATTACCTGAAGTCTAATCGTTAGGTGTTCTAGGAAATGACAGACTTTTTTTAACATCCTAACACAAAGAAGAGCACTGAAGTGCATGTGAGAATGGCCTAGCACCAGCTCATTCTGCAAAGCTGTAAATTACACTGCCGTCCCTCAAAAATTTTAACAGAAAAACTTTCTGCTTTCCTGTGGAAGGAATAGTTATACATCAAACCCCATGAAGCTGTGTGAATGCTGAACTAATCTAACAGCTCCTTCAAGGTCTTGAAAGGCAATAAAGTCAGCCTCAGGCACGTGAAACTGAAAGCCTCCTCTACCTAACACCTGTTCATGTGTGCAGATAAGATAGTTTAGACATTTAATGCAATGGCTCTGAATGTGAATTGCATTGTGAGGACTCACAGCTCTCTGCAAGAATGGTCCAGTATATTTGGAAAACTAACCTGGGTGAAGAAATTCCTTTCTGGAAAATGGATAACTGAGAGTCACCTGATGCAGTGTTTAACTTCAAAGAATCAAGTGTTATAATTTAAAATTCTTGCTGGACCTTAATATTAGACTATTTTTCTCTTTGCAAAATCCGGTTCTTCATTTCCTTGGAAATATTTCCACTTGTTTTCTTCTTCTTTTCTTCTGGAGACACTGTATTTATTTAGACTAAAACCATTTTAAAATTACCTCTATTACATGATATTTCAGTAGACATTTCATCTATTTTTAATAGGTAAATGAATTTATCAGTAGAGTTTCACTTTCCTCTGACTATCAGGATGACATTAGAGGCAGGAGGACATCAAATCTTTGATTTAGTAATGATTTACATGCTGTAATTGCAAATCACAAGATCACTTGTGATTTGAAATTACACTTGTCACTTTTTTCTAAAGGCTACTGAGTGTTTTATGTTTTCTTAAGTTAGTTGAGTATTCCAAAAGCGACACAATGTAAGTTAAAAATATCGTTTTGGGAGAAGAAAATAAACATAATGAACTACTGTATTGTTTTTCCTAGCATGTTTCCAGAATTTATTGCAACTAGAGAATTAATTTCTAGGAGGAGAAAATCCTGCAAGAGTGTTTCCATACTACTATGGACTTGGTAAACATACATTTTGCCTTTTTGCAAAAAAACCATACACTAGTGTTGCTGAATATGTGCATATTCATTCAAGGACACTGAGATACATAAAAAGACATTTATTGAATAAAGGTTAAAAGAGAGAAAAAGAAATCAGAAAATGCATTAGAAATAAACTGATGTTGCCTAATTTACCTCTTATAATTACAGAAGCTAGATCATTTTTAAAAGCCTAAAATATACCAACAACTTCCTTTTGTATATTCCTTTAGTATTCAAGCTCTTTACTTTCTCACATACCTTATATTAGTGGTATGGCCTCACATTTACCCATGCCTCTAAGGTGAGAGTTATCATGTTGCCTTCTAAACCCCTCCAGGGTGATATACAATAATAGTGTTTGGAAAATGTTCCAACATTCAACTCTAAGAATGCCACACCAAAGCAATGATGTTCTCTCTTAATTAGTTGTCCTGAAAACTATCTGCATACAATTGCCTGTAAGGAAAAAGCAGTAAAAAATTAGTTAGCCAGACAAAAGCCACC